>JAGDQP010027120.1:13000-25292 GCA_022664845.1 Lepisma saccharinum
CGCGTGTCTTTAACGAAATATTCTATAGTCACTGTGATAACAGTTTTGTGTTAGAAGTTGTTTAGTGTACCCAACAAATGTATTTAAGCAACTTTGAATGAGGTTTCTGTGTTTGACTCCTACGTCTAAAGTTCCGACGTCAATTGTGCATAATCAATTTGTTTGCTATCCCTTCTAGGCAAGACATGTGAACACTAACATCCGACTTATCTACAGTATCTCATGAGAATGCTGACATTAATAACACGTACAAGGGAAAGTGATAACGAGATCTCCTTAAAAGTGAGCACAGTTTTCACTGGGAAATATTGGTCAAGTTTTGAATTAGAGAGAACATAGTAAAATATCAGTGTCTCCAGCTCTCGTAATCTAGAAGTTACGGTCGTGGGCTACTGTTCGGCATTCAGGGTCGGGCCTGTCTAAGGCCATCTTGAGTGAGTTTTTCAAGGGCTTTATAGTTTCACCAACTGGGATGGTATCCCTAATAATGTCCTTGTAGCTACCATTACCATTGATTTCCCCGGACAAGTGCTGACCGATGACAGGGCTTATTTTAAAGTTTCCTCTTGAGCCCATAAATATGAAGAAAATAAAGTATGATCAATGCACAAGGTATAAAAATAATATAATGCGCTTTAAAATATCATTAATAGATCAAATAGTAGTCGTAGTTTGTGAATTGTTATTAACGTCGTAAATGAGCTGGTGAACTTCTAAGGACGGGGCCTACAGTCTTTGGTAAAGTGGGTTCCGAACCACTCCGTTCAATGGACCCCGGCGACTAGTCTGGTGTTTGACCGAATGATTCTTTCTGCACATGCAGTCACAGGCTCAAGTTTCGTAGGGTTCCACTGAAACTAAAATATGTTGGTTGTAAAATTGTGATCAAATACTGTAATTTACAAAATGGCTGTTTTGTTTGATTTGTGTGCTTTTTGACAAAAATCTGACAAAGTTAGAGCTTCTGTGAGACATTTATGAAATATTAGCATTATTTTTACTTTGTGCACGAATTGTTATACAGGTAATTTTGGAGCAACACTTTTTCTACGAATATGTCATAGGCAACCTCGTGACGTGTACCACACTGAAAGAGGAGAAAATTGCTACGATTTTGCTATCAGAATCTGAACTTTCGTGCATTGGTCAGAGTAACAAGTGGCATAATCTCTTGCTCAGTACTTAGTACGAATTTTAACACCGAATTCATCCTTCATATATATAATTTATTTGCCTACTAGATATATTATACTATAATATATTTTAACATATAAAGAAATTTTTTAACAACGCCTTCTATTTTCAACATGTTGTAGTTAAATTCATGTCCTTGTAAACATTGATTTTTTGTTGTGTGTTTGTAGTTTTCTTAATTTTATTTATTTACGAATATGTTTCAAGAAACAGCAGTTTTATATGGAAACATTAACAAAGTAAGAAAAAGAAGAAAATTGTAAGGAACAACATGTACAATCTGATTCATAGAAAAAGACAGATGTGTTCAATTTCTAAGTCCAATAAATTGCACAAAATGAAAATACCAAATCAGTACCAGATATAAATTTAAACATAGCGTTCCTTATGTTGTACCTGCAACATATAATAGTTTTGTGTTACCATATTCTGCAACTTTAGAATCTACAACATTTTTCAGGATCTACAAACGAGCGGAAAGTGGTTGTGTGCATTTTTATTATATACATAATAATTCACAGCCATATTTGAATGTATTTATTTAAGACCTTTAGGCGTCTAAGGCTCAGGCCGGGATACGAGAGGGAAAAGCATTCGGGAAGGTGTCGGCCAGGGCCTATGTTGAAGGTGCCATCCTGGCATTTGCCTGGTGTGACTGAGGAAAATCCCTGGAAAGATCTCTGTTAGGATGGTCGTCGCTGGGATCAAAACAGCCATATTCAATCCACTACTGGATGAGGCCTCTCCCGAAGGGAGGAGTTGGCTCCCACGTTCACCAGACGTCTTGGGAGAAGAGAGCCGAAGCTCTCAACTGTAATCGCCACTGTCTTTTATTCACAGCAGCTCCCAAATTGCATCACGATGCTGGGTGGGCATCCTTCCAGACTCTCTTGCTTTGGAAAAAAATCCCTTGATAGAGCCTGGAATTGAACCCGGGGCCCCACGATCAGTAGTCTGCGACGATAATAACAAGACCAGCGGGGCGGGCCTTTTTTTTTGCTTAAGTCGGATACTGTGAATGGAACTATTGCAATAAAGAAATTATAATATTGTATCTGACTCATTCGAATCTTTCACTAATACATTAAAAAAAACACTTCACCTCTAGAATATGTTCAATAGTTTTTAAATTCTTTGCCAATCAGTCAATGAAGAGTTCTTCAATAACAGGACCACTATCAACATAAAACACAATTCTGCCGAACAGCAAGTAACTTGAAGGGTTTTCCCCCTAGCACGAGACGAAAACAGCAATTTGGTGCCTGCATTACGTAGATAAATACAATTTAGAATCAAGAGCTTTGTAAACTTTGTGATTGTCAGACAAAAACGTTGTTGTATGTTTATATTGGGAAACGATATAGAAAAAACATTGTTTGAACGCTTAGTATGGAAACAAGAGATATTGTTTGAAAATTCACTTGATGGAGTTAAAAGACATTTTTCGTCTCATCTGGAAAGTTGTATTTTTTTGTTTCTTGTTTGTTGCAAAAGTTCTGATAATTTCCCATGTGTTCCCTTTTCGGACAGGGACATAAACGTAGCCCGATGTTTCCCGCTCTCCTAAGGGGATTTCCCTACTTTTTTTCTTACGTTCGGAAGCAACAAAAGTACGGAACTCTCCCCACGTCCCTTTTGTGAAAAGTGTTCGAAGACGAAAAACTTGAAGAGCGAAGAAATCGAACATGCAGAGAAAGAAAAAGGGAAAAAATTATCACTGAATGTAAAAGTTCATTCGTTGCAGTTTTTTCGTTTTCTTTGTTTATTTTTTGTTGCTTTTTTCCTTCCCTTGTCCTTTTCTTTCTTTGGAGAATCTGTAAAAGGTAAAACACAAACAGGATGATAGAAAGGCGCAGTTTTACTTATGCATGAGAAGTCAGGGTGAATGATTGGCCAACTGAAGAAAGAATTTTTGTCACATTTATGCAGTCCTTTGTTTGTATTACTAAGATATATTCAAATGGTATTTCCACCTCTCTAGTTTAACTTTTAGTGAGAATTGTGTACGTAGATGACTTGAAATTTCTAATTTGAACTCCCTAATACATTTGTGAATTTTTCAATTCCATTTCTCCCTTTTTGCCATTTTAATTTCCTGTATGATAAATAGTATTCTGAAAGAAGTTTAACATCACAGTATACCCGTTTTCTTTTATGTTGATAGCGAGTGCATACTGTGGAAAAGTTTATTATACTACGGACGAAGGTTTATGGCTCGAGAGCATTTGGGTAAGATAAACTAATGGTAGTTTGTTATTGGTTGACATAGAATGTTAATTATGTTAACGTTATAAGAAGTGGTCCTACAGTTATAGAAGTCTAGATGTATTTCGAACAATTTGTGTTATCTCCTGTGATTGAAGCTGAAACACATTAATTGCAGGACAATAAGTGAAACTACTCAGCCAGCACGCGTCCTTGGGTTTTATTAAGTACAATTAATATTCATACAAAATAATTAGTTACCTTTCATTGCTGCTTGTGTATCTTTAACATATTGAATGCTAAAGACACGTTCGTAATGCCATTCTGGTCAAACGTTTTTGTTCATGTTTTTGTAAATAATGTTTACTCGCCATTTTTTTATTTACAATATTTACTTATTATTTAACGTGTATTTTGAACTTTCTCGTTGATGTCAGCTATAAAAGCGTTGGCGTAACATTCAGGAGGTCATGGGTTCGATCCCAGCGGCCGACTATCGTGACTGAGGTTTTCCTCAGTCACACCAGGCAACTGTTGGGATGGCATCTTGAACGTAGGGCCTGGCCGACATCTTCCCTAATCAATCAGGCCATGAATAAAATTCAAATTCACCAGCTATGAAACAACCTTTATTAGAGCTTGATCTGTAGATTGGCAACTACGTGTTAATTCTTCTTTCTCAACTGGGTTCAAACATTTTTTATAGAATTAGAGGATATAATAATAATTTGCTCTTCGAATGTAATAGCTATCTGTAATTTACTCTCTGTGATATACACTTTTCCGCCTTGCTCTACGCCAAGAGCATGACTCGAACAAATTTAGAAATTTCTTTATATACCCTGTAAAACTGTAACCAAAAGAAACACTTTCTTTTCCAAATTATTCATAGATTAAAGTCAATCTTGCAAAAAGCTTTGTGAAAACTTCACATTTCTCTCTTTTACTGTTCATTATGTCTTTTTACTATGCCATTAGAGAAGGAATGAAGATGGTAGTGTCCATGGACTATAGTATAGGTACCATCCTTGTATTCGCATGGTAGATATGAGGAAACAATGGAAAAGGTGAGTCAAGAAGCACTGCCCGTATTAGACGCAAATCCACATCTACCGCAACCGTAACCATTAGACAACGGGGGTTGGGCATCCTATCTGGTCTTCAAAGGAAATACCTCTGTTCCATCTGGATAGCAAATTTAGTATGAACGGTCAAGCTTTCTCACTTGTTTTATGACTGCTTGATATCGGAGCATTATCAAATAATGAACACTGAACGTTTGTGTAATTTCCCGTTCTGAGTAGCATATGGGTTAATTCAGTGATATACTTCAAATCAACAGGAGAAAGTGGATGCAAGGTGATTATCACGGGATACATTTAGGAGGCTCGTATCACCTGCACGGAATTTTGCGAGCCAATGGCTGGTGATCAGCTTCCTTGATATTTCTTCACTCAAAACTGTATTGTAGTGTCAAACGAATAGTGTCTGAATTTTTTCACCTTATTAAGAATTTTCGTACTGGAGTGACTTTTTATCATGAGGCACGTCACGTTATTCTTTATCAAACCGTAACCAAACAATTGGTAAGTCTGTTCCATAAAAAGAGCCCATGATTTTATTTGACGTATCACATATATTAGTGGTTGTACTTCCCAGTGGAACAGAAAGATTCAATTTATAACTACAATTAAATCCAGCTATCTGGTCTGCAACAATCCAATAGATAGAACACCAGGTTAGTAACCAAAAGGATAACTTCAAGGAAGTGTAAATACTGTCAATTTCTAGTTCCACGTAAAAATGAAAATATATATCAATGAGACTGAGTAATATTGCAGCTTGGTTCAAACATTGACTGCAAGCATAACGAGTTCCCTGATTTTACCACAGGATTACTACGTCTATCGAGAAGTGTGAAGTAATATCGTCGCGTTCGAGACAGAATTGCGTACTACTTAGTGTACTACATTTCAATGTAACTTCCGCAGTTCCACCTTGAAATTGACGATATTGAGAAGCTTATTTTCAAAACGACACATGTCCAGTGGAACAATTTTTTCATTGGGCGTAAAAATTGAATTTCTTTTGTTGGGCGAGCACTATAATTGTGCGAATTATCTAATATTGTAACTAGAGGCACTGCCTAGTTACAACACTAGAACATTCAAATTCAATCCAACAAAAGAAATTCAATTTTTACGCCTACTGAGAAATTTTCTCCCTTTGAACATGTGCCGTTTTGAAAATAAGCTCCCCATTTACTTCCATTGCCCGATATCTATGCAACCCAAATAACAATACTGTCTTGTGGGTTGCGTATATCATGTGCTTGGGTTTCTTTCTTGCAAAATGAGATCATTTAAATTTGCGAAAGAGATTTACGACATTATAGCATAAATTTGAATGTTGCATATGCTTACAATAGAATTTATCAATATAGCATTTGTCAAATTACGTTTTTACACATACAAGTGTACTGAAATATGTAAAAGATCCAAAAACGTGCTTTGAATATATTACAAAATGCTAAAATTCTTAGATTGTTAAGATTTTAAACCACCCTGGAAGGAGATGGGAAATATTTCATAAGGTAAAGTTACTTCAGTGGAAAGCGGGGGGGGGGGATCCTATCAACCTCCATGGTTAAGGAGTTTGGACCAGACATACTCAACTACTTTCCTTTGGTCAAATTAGGTGTAGATTGGTCCAACGGTCTGAATTTATATACCGAACAGTGAAAATACAGTTATTTACCTTCTGAAGTCGGAGATAAATTTCACCCAGGAGATTGTTATTGTTTAAGCACCTAATTTTTACAATTCCATTTTTCGTTTAAGTATTCCTTAAGTGATATCTCGTGGTTCTCGTGAAGTTTTTGCATTTTTAGCTTCTCAGATATTTATAAACTACAGTTTTTAATGCATGAACGTCAATAATATTAATGTGAAAAGTAGGGTTATTTATTGAGAGGAACTTACACAAAAGTCAATATTTTCTTCTACTTATTTAAAATAAATTTATGAAACGAATAAAATTATGAAGCAATTAACTTATTATATTAAAATATATTCTGCAACTTTTTTATTTCCTATATTTATTTATTCTAACTCCATATTGCAACTATTAACCAAAGTTTTAAAGCAATATATATATATATATCAATTAAAGGAATTAAGAATTTAAATTATATTCAGTAATTCAAGTTTGTATGTTGCGTTCACTTTCAGTGCGAGTGGTCACGGATTCAATTCTCTCCAGTGTCCATTGAACGGAGTGGTTCGGAACTGAGTTTATCAAAAACCATGGGAAGGTAACACGCTTATTCCACTGATAAAATTAACCGATTAGATGTAAAATTCCATTTCGCTCAAAACATACCAGGATATCTTCTTTAGCGAAGAAATTTTCTGTTTTTTTTTTCTAGGTTTAGAACTATAATGTATGACATGCTCGTCGCTGGATGCGATACATAATGTAGCGTGTGAAGAACACGATACGATTCGATATTTTCATTATCAGATTCGACTAACAAGGAACATACCCGAATTCACATACTTAGATTTGAATGAAATTTTCACACTTTATAGTTTTCAATGTGAAAAGAAATAGAGTATGCTGCTACGTTGCGTAATTCCGTCTAGAAGGTGTTAGGTGATCGGAAAGTTCAGTGATGTCCTTGTGAAATGTATTGGGTTATTCAATTGTGAACCATATAATTTCTAGATTTTACGCAACATGAATGTAACCATATCACATGTGAATGGGACTGAGTAGTGCATCTCTGGTGCATGCTACATGTCCCGTCCGCCATCTTGGATCTGCCATATTAGATTCAACTTCTTTTCTTCAAATGGGAATAGGGACAAGTGACATATCAAATACATCTGATTTTTTTTTTTCAAAATGCCACTGGTGCAATTATTTTTAACGTATTTCTAACCGTTCTCAAGTTATTGCATATTATATTTTACATTAAGTATATACCCAGCTAGCACAAATGTCCGAGGGATGTCCCAGGGATGTTCTAAACTGCCCAATCGTATCCCGGGATATTCAGGGGATCAGTAACGCGTCCCTTGGATGTCCTGCTGGGATATCCCCAAAGCATCCCAATGAGACGTCCCAGGGACGTCCTAACCTGCCGAATCGTATTCCAAGATGTGTAAGTGATTCGTCCTTGGACGTCCTACTGTTATATCCCAAAATCACCCCGATTGGACGTTCGTTGGATGCCCCACAGAAGTCCTATGCGAACGTGAGCAAGAATGCATTTCTTTTGCTTTATTCTGATAAAGGAGTTTCGATAGCTATTTGAGGAAATTTTTCTAACAATGTGACAGCGTGTGGAACGAAAGAAACAACCCTTATTGGTGTTTCACCCGAGTTCTCTCAGTTACAAGAATTAAATTGCGAGAAAGTACCTTCACACGTAGCCACAAGCAGCATCCCCTCCCTTCCTACATTCTTATTTTTATTCCTATCTTGACCTGAACAAGATGTGGAAATGCCATTAAAATTAATTAAGTTTTGCACGAAACACGTAATGCAGCTCAACTGTGGATTGTTTTTAACAGTGCGGTTTACGATGCGCAACAGTTTTGTTGTTATAAACTTTGGACGTCGTGACTTTGGATAGGGAATGGGTAGGTACGCGGGTTTGAACCCTGTTTTTTTTCTTAGAAAATATGTTTTTATATGTTTAAATTTATTATTGATAATTGCTTTCTTGCATTTTTCGTAGATTATTTTAAATTACTGTAGTGACCATGAGAACGTGGAGGTTAGCTACTATAAGTTCGCTCGGTGTGCAAGGGGGGCACGGTACGTCCCAAGGGAGCTGGGCATACGCTGAAGTGCTGTTAACATTCTTCTCTAACTTGTTTACGGCAGTAGATTGCTACTACAGAGATTCCCATTTGGGGCACCGTCTCATTCACATTCATTGGCCAATCAAAACGAAGAGTTTCAAAAACTAGACAGGATTAAAAAATCGACCGCCGGCAAAGATGGGATTTCCACTGCTGTATCTTCAACCATTCTCAAGTTATTACAAGTATGACGGTTTTAATTTCACAGTATTGTAACATTGGGCGAAAGCAGCAAAATAAGATAAGAATGTGCCAGTTATTACCAGATAAGGTAATAACTCCAAACAGTCTAAAGTCGTCCTGTTACACATAGCATAGTGGTGAAACTTATTCACAAATTTATACAAACAGGAAGTGGATGTAATGAATAAAAAAGCAGTGCCCAAAATTGCAACTCATGCGGAGGCAGCAACTGTGGTTTTGGCAGCTCTTGTTAAAAGCCAAACGAAGAGCACTCAATGTATATCACGAGAATGTAGCCTCAGAGAAAGCTAGGTGGTTTGTGTTCTCTACAAACGGCACCCGTACAAGCTCCAAATTCTACAACAATTGAGTGAGAATGATCCGCATAGGCGTCTTCAGTTTTGCCAAAGGCCCTGAAGCAACTTCAAAGTAATCAGACTTTGAAGGGATTTAATAACTTTTTACTTTTTTATTACGTTTTTACTTTTACTTTATTACATATTTACTAATAGGGAGATCCAACACCAATTCGCATTAGTCTTAACCAGGTAAGATGCAAGATACAGAAAAAGTCCTGGTGTGGTGTGGAATATGGTTTACTCGAGTAATTGGTGCAGTCTTTATTAATGGTACTTTGACTGGTGACAATTATCTCCGAACACTGATTGAGTCAATGCTTCCACTTCCCTTAAATGAGGACGGTGATTTCACCAAACTCCTTCCACAGCAGCCTGATTTTGCTCTACCTGTTTATGCATATCTAGATCAACAAATCTGGCGGTAACAACAGTAATAGAGGCAGGACTCTCTCTGTTCATTTACTACAGATCAAAATATGACCACAAGTTTATGTTATTGACAAATATCACAAATCAGCATTTATTTACATCAGTGACAGCGAGTAGCGGAAAAACAAGAACATTTATTAATTAGAAGATGGCTGATGGATCATGTAGCATGCGTCAGGAATCCAATCATTTCTCATTTATACTGCATAAGGGTACATTCATTTCTGTATAATCTGCAAAAATTATGTGAAAATTATATGGTTAGTTCGATTCATATCTAATGTAAAATTTGACATGCAGTAACCTGAGAACGGTTTGAAATACGTTAAAAATAATTGCACCAGTGGCATTTTGAGAACATTTTAGATGCATTTGTTATGTCATTTGCCCCTATTCCCATTTGAAAAAGAAAATGAATTGAACCTAATATTACGAATCTGAGATGGCGGACGAAGCATGTACAATGTGCCAGGTGATGCACTACTTAGTCCCATTCACATATGATATGGTTAAATTCATGTTGCATAAAATTTGTAGAAATTATATGGTCCAGATTTGAATCACCCAATACATTTTACAAGGGACATCACTGAATTTCTGATCGCCTAGATCCTTCTAGATGCAATTGCGAAACGTAGGAGCTCACCCTATTTCTTTTTCACATTGAAAACTATCAGCTGTAAAAGTTTCATTCAATTCTGAGTGTGTGAGTTTGGGTATGTTCCTTGTAAGATAAATGTCGTTACGTATAAAAGTGCCCATAGACCCTAACGTCGGACGTTTTCTTTCAGGAACGTTATCTCTTAGCTACCTTTCTGTCTCTTAAATGCTAGTTAAATAATACCAAATTTAAGTTTTAAGTTACAATAATAAATGAGTTTCTGTTTAAGTTTCTGTTTAAAAAGAAATTAATTTCAGTTAAGAACTAATTATTGCTCTATCGTCTCACAGAAGAGAAAAAGGTTTCTGAAAAATCTGGAAGGAATCAATGCTTTCCTCTTAATTTTATAGTTTGCTACAATGTTGTCTGATGATCGAGGAAAACAAGCGTTCATTTTCTCTTCCAACCGTTCCAACCCTTGTTTCCGCGCTTCTGAATGAGATGATATATTTTGAGAGTGAGAGTGTAATGAACGCGTGCGAGAATAAAGCTTAATCAAACGAAGGTGATGATGAAATCAACCGCTTGAAGTTATTTATCTGATGATTAGTTTGAACTTTCAGTCTCATGCATGATGCACGGAACAAAGTAAACAAATGGAGGAAGATGAGAGTAAATTGAACGCTCTGTTTTTTTATCTCTGTTGTTATCTTTGGTCAAAATTCTTTGCTCAAAGTGAGGAAGGAGCACTATGACGTAGTGCATTCACAAGTCCGATCGTATATAACAACTTGGAAACTCATTACACGAGGGCAGCTTAATAAATAAGGTCAAATTGCCTGGATATTTAGTAAGATTGGATGTAAACGTATAAAGCTTCTAGACTGTTAAAAAATCGTAAACATTCCTAGGAATTCTCACAAGGGAACTTGGTAAATTGTTCAGTCGATATCGAGATGATGAATATGCCAAATTATAGGCCTTCGCATGCTTACTTTAACAGCTAAAATATTAGCTGCCACAACTTTGGGTCTGCCTCGTAATAAATATGCAAAATACTGTACAGGGTAGGGCCATACTGTACAAAATAGTCGAATAAATTAAAAAAAATAAGAGGCAGACAGGAATGAAAAGTCCCTGAACATATTATAGGCGAAGGGAAAAATGTAACGGACGATACCACGTTGCCAGTGGTCATATTAAAATCCGCCATCTTGAATTCAATTTGAAAATTTCAAATGGCAACATGGCCATGCAGTATATCAAATGACCTCCTCTTGCAACTAGAAATTGAATGGTGCAATGCAATTTACGATAACTGTAACCGTGTTGCAGCTATGAACGAAATTACGTTAGGTTTTAAACTCGATGGGTTGTTCCGAAAGAAAGGATTACGTACTATACACACCTTTTAACCATAACAAACACATTTATCAATATGAGGAACAGCTGCGAAACACAAAAAACACAATCTCCATCACAGAACATGTTTCACATGAACGCCGTTCTCATTGAAGCACTCCCACAAACGTCGCCACCCTACGAAGCACGTCAGGTGATAATTGCGCACATGCACAATGCACATACCTCACTGTCAATGATTCCCCTGTTCAGGTAGGAAACACCATTAAGTTACATTGGTACACATTAGCCTTCAAGTACGTCACAAGGAAATATCCAAATGATTCCGGTTAGGGGATCGTGGTGGCCACTCAACTAAGCCACCTACCAATCCATCTACCTACCACCTGATAACATACTAACCATATCCGTGCCATACAACACTTCACAAATCATTGTTTATCACATACATACAGGAACGTGAAACATATGCAAATGGGGCGGGGAAGTTGATGAACTGTCGGGTAGAAGGATAGGAGGGTAGCAACTTTGTTGAGTGCGATATTATGAATTTCAGCATGGCGATGGTTGAAATCAACTGCAATGGCGCACACTTCGTTCACCCGACATCAGAGCAATATCTTGCGTTTAGCTTTCGTGAGAATTATATTCAATTAGTGAAACTGAAACGAACAATAACGAAAAAGCCGTTACAAATCTCACAAACCGATAGAGATAGACAAAAAACAACCACAGTTAGGTATTTCTGAGGAAATTTTAGTGCTAGTTGATATGTCACATACATCCCTTCCTATTTAAAATTTTCAAGTTGAATCAAATATGGCGGATTTCAAGATGGTCACCGGCAACGTGGAATGGTCCGTCCCATTTTCCCCTTCGCCTATAACATGTTCAGGGATATTTTATTCCTGTCTGCCTCTTAATTTGTATTTAATTCGACTGTTTTGTACAGGATGGTGGCACCCTGTATAGTATTTTGCATTTTTATTACGAGTCTAACGCAATGTTGTAGCAGCTAATATTTTATCTGTTAAAGTAAGCATGCTAAGGTCTATCATTTGGCATATTCATCGTCTCGATATCGACTG
>JAGDQP010027121.1:672-25290 GCA_022664845.1 Lepisma saccharinum
TTCCGACACACCGGCAGTTGCATATCTCCACCCTCATTTATCTCCTACTTTGTAACCTATGTTCCGCCTTCTACGTTGAAGAAACCCAAGCACCTCTAACAATCCGCATCAACAACCATCGCTACTCCTCCAAAGCACAACTTTCGCACCTCCCCATACCCGAACACACTTCTTATCACGGCTGCACCTTTAACGAAACCTTTCGAGTCAGTATCCTGGAAATTCTGAAACCTGACTCACTTGCCACAGATAGAAAGATGGGAGCAGACTATATTTCTATCCTTTCCGCCAACCACGAACCCGGCCTCAACTTCAACACTCCGCAGCAGTTTTTCTTCCTATTCTTCTTCCATTATCTTCGTTTCATCTGTATGTTGTTGTTTTTTTTTTTTCAATATTGTTTCTTCGTTTTCCCTTTCCTCTTCATTATTATTATTATTATTATATTATTTTTATTTTTCCCGTTCCTTCTGATTCTTTATCCTCTTATTACCTTAGAAAGGCCTACCCATAGTAACCTCCGCACTTTCTTCCCCATTTGATGTTTTTCTAGTCATTTTTCCGCCTCCATAACCTGGCCACACTGTTACCCAGCAACTGCTGGCAACATGGCGTCCTAGCACAAGTTCCGCATCAGTCCGCTCTGTTCTCTTTATATCTTACCATGTGAAAACGTTTTTGCGAAACGTTGCCGTTTATTTACGTATTGTGGTTGTGAAGTTCCTGTACGCCTGTCTTGGTATTCTATTGAATGCCAACCCCGGTGCTCCCAAACCAAGCACCATGGTTACGTTTTATTAAGGACACATGGAATTACCACATTACTAAGTTTGCAGAGACATTTACCTGAACACGTAATTGTTGTTATGTCATACATTTACAAAACTGTTGTTCTACGTAAGACATAACAAACAGTGCACAAGAAAGAATCCACCTTTCAAGCAAACAGGTAGTTTGCGTAGTTATGATTGTATAAGTTATTACATAACCATGTAACCAGATTAATGTTTGCGGCGCTGACTCTTTTCCGGACAGACCCGATGAAATAACATTACATAGGCATTTTACGGGCCATCCTTTTCCGTCAACTTTGCTGACCCGAATGTATTTTCGTCACCAAGGAGGAAAACGAACTATCGTGGTACAAGAGGTACCAGGACAGAGTTAGTTGTGAGAGTTGTGATCTGGAGTTCGTATCAAATACTTCACTTAGATTTCTATTACCATTAAACGGCTGACACCCTAGTTAGCAACCATTTGACATCATCGGTCTGTCTGGTAAGTTAAGCGCCAAACTTTGTAACGTATTAATCATGTGACTAAAACCTGGTCTATGAAAACCTCTCGTTTCATCTTTTATTTTCTAGCTACATCCTTTTTCGATCCCAGTCTAAATAATCACGTTCCCCCTTCGGCAAGCCGGGAAACGATACACTATAATGGAAGAACGAAGCACCGAAGAGGAGGAGGAGGAAGAAAAAGAAACTGCGCTGCAGGGTGTTACATGCAGTTGAGGCCAGGTTTACGGTTGGCGGAAAGGATAGAGAAGTACGTCTGCTCCCATCTCTTGCTAACTGTAGCGCGTGGGTCAGGATTCAGAATTTTCAGGATGCTGACTCGGAAGGTTGAGGCAAAGGTGCTGCCGCGATATGAAAAGTTCAGGTATGAAGAAATTCGGAAATTGTGTTTTGGAGGAGTAGCTATGATTGTTGATGCAGATTGTTAGAGGTGTTTGGGATTCTGCAATGTAGAAGGTGGAACATATTACAGAGTAGGAGGTAAATGAGTTTGGAAGGTATGTAACTGCCGAACTGTCGGAAAGTGACGAGATATTTGAAGGTCAGACTGGGATCAAAGATAGGACAGGTTCTGCAGCGAGATCTATTGCACTTGAAAGATTTAGGGGAAGGGGGAGGAATAGGCCCAGTTGTGGTGAGAATTGTGGGTTGCGGAAGACTATTTTGTGGTACGACGGGAGAACTCTTTCAGTTTCAGGTGACGGAGTGAGAATGGTGCCATTTTGAGGAGTTTTTGGAGGGCCTGAAGGCTGGGGTAGTATTAAATAAAAGGATTGGGAGCGGAGGGAGCTTCGCGGGGAGGGAGATTAGAGTTAGGGTGATTTCTTGCACGGTCCAATTGTTTACGAATGAGGTGACTCGGATATCGTCGGTGAGAACTGAAAAAGGGTACAAAAATTAATTTGACGTAAGTCATCAGAGGAACAGATGCGGGTGTTCCAGACAGCAAGAGCATATATGTGACTCATATCACTGAGACCATTCGTACATATCCTCTAAAATGAAGGGAATTATAGTTATTAAAAATAACAAAACTTAAGAGAACTAAATCATATGAAACACGATGGTTTTTTAACAGATTCTGATTCTACGTTAAAAATCAAGAAAGTTTTGTCTTTAATAATTTCGCTACGCAGATATGCACATAATGAAAAATCGACTTGTCGATACACGTAAAGGTGAAGAAAGTCAAGCATAACATGCATACTGTGAAACAAACCAATGTAAAATATAAATATGATCATACAGATATTTGCAGCACAAAATCACAAAAACGGAGAGAGAAACGTTGTCGTACCTAAATGTAAGAGAAGCTAAAGCTAGTATGAAAGAAGGACGGGTTCCAAGTCCCACCATATAGTATGATATAAACCAGAGCTTTCTACAGCAGAAAGCCGGAGGGTAGTATGTGACAACGCAGCATCATGGGAATCCTGCCGGCTTATATAGTACGTCGTCTTCTGTGTTAACTATGTCTGAGAACTTATGAATGGATTCTAATAAATCGCACAAAAACTGTTGGATTTAAAACATTTTGTGAACTATGTTGAATGTGATTTCAGATTCATCCTCTTCGTACGCGGAGGATGATAATACGTTTTTAGAATACTTAAATTCGAGACGCATTCCAACAATCCGGAGACATCCAAACTAGTTTGAAAAATTGGGATGATGTTGATTTCTTTACAAGGTTCAGACTTACAAAATAGACTGTGAAGCAAATAGTTCCTCAAATTCATGACATCTTGAAAACATTTACTAACAGTCACACTTTTCATGCTATTTATTATTTTTTGTCATAATTACTACATATGTTTTATCGTTGGAGCTGTTCCATTGTAATCACTTGACGGTACACTCCTTTTCATATCTGATGCAATCTAAGTTCAGTTAACGTAGCATACTGAATCTGAAGATAGAAAATGAAAAAATAAATAAATAAACATATAATTAAAAATAATAATAATAATAATAAAGTAAAAAAGTTGAGTATAGAAACCGTGAAGTTATAACAATGGAGCAGTCTCACTGGATTTCCATCTATTTTGTAACATTCGGACTACGATTGTTCGTTCTATTAACTGGAATAAGGCGAGTTCGCCTACGTATATTTATAGTTACTGACTCAACTCTTTACGGATGTGTTTATTACCTTATTTATACATTATTTATATAAAATTGAAATCTTTTATCACGCTACGTAGGTAAAAAGAACCTTTCTCAAACATTACATTGGTGAATTCATCTAAACATCTACAAACTTATTTAAATACACGCCATGTTACCCGCGCAGTCAGCCGTCTGGGCAGTGTTGCCATTTTTCAATACTCCGGCCTTCTACTGTAGAAAGACTGTATGATATGACCCTCGCTGCTGCTCTCAGTAGTTAATTCGGTAAATGGAAAGATAAAAAAAAAGGAATTGATATAATTTCTCACATATTTAATCTTTAATTATTTAATTTCTTTCTTATTTGTTTGCGCAGCAATATTTAGAAATATAAAACAAGAAGAATGAACGTTTTATGCGTAGCGGTAATGCTTTTATGTGTTCTAGAAGTTCAGTAGATTGTCAATAGGTGGCAGCACAATTTTACGAATGGCAGCATGTTGAAGCTATATGATTTATGTATTAAACAGTTGTTTTGCGATGTAGAAAAAAGGTAAAAAGCTTCTTATAGTTGATAATTAAATGCTTAAAGAGTTTTTAATGATTTTAAACTGTTGTAGATATGTTTAGATCTATGAACCGCAACAAGTTATTGTACATGGAAATGTAAATAAGCTTGTTAGGGAACGCTAATAGAACTTTCATTAATCGGATTTATTTTGATTTTAAAGAATAAAACACTTAAATTTTATTATACGAGTTTTTCTTTCGGGGTAACTTGATCTGTTATAAGAAAAGCTATTATCTGCTCCAAGGAAGATGAAAAGCGCCGCAGATCAGTATAATAGTATGAAAGCTCTAAGACTTCAGGTTTTTACGATTACCTTTGTAGTCTCCACTCTATGTATAGCTGCATATTGATTTGGAGCAATTTGGTAGACGAATGTTATGTTCAGAAATTCATGAAGAACTCAAATCTTACTGATCCTGAGATATTGAATAAGAAGAGCTCTACCGCAAAAGCTATTATATATTATGTGGAATGTTAGGAGTCCCATTACACAACTACGAATCTAAGTGTAAGGAAAGACCATTACATGTATAAACGAAAGTAGTAGTTCATTTGTTGAAAATAAATTATGTTAAATTGTGTTCACGTTATCACATTTGAAATTCTGTTATATCTTAAGAGTGTATTAATGCACAAAATCAATTTTGACGGCACAAACGATTTCGTCTGCTTTGGATTCGAACAGAAATGTTTGCAGATGTGGCGATTTTCACTTGACGCCAAGCGAGAATCACATTATTATTTCTTTGTGCGTTTAAGCACACACGAAAACCCTTTCTGCGCAATCTATCACAAACGTAGAACAAATGGATGGAGATGCGTGCTTGTGGAATTGAAAATAGTTTTAAATAAGTAAATTTTAGTGACGTCATAACATTTGAAATTTCTCTATATCTGAGAGAATTTTAAAGAACTAACAATAATTGTGACAGCACAAACGAAGCACAATTAATTTAATCGGATTTTAGGCGCAACAGAAGTATTTAAAGATGTAGAGATATTCACTTGACATCAAGCCAGAATCGCCACATATTTTAAAATTATTTTCTTGTGCGTTTGAGCACAAACGAATGAAGTAGATTATTTGTGAAAAATAAGATATTTTAAAATATCGCTATTTTCGAGTAACGTTATCAGCACATTTGAAATTTTGCATTATCTTAGAGAGTACTTGGGCAAAAACAATCATTGTAGCAGAACAATCCAAGACAAACCAAGCAGAATTGGTTTCGTCTGTCTTTTGTTACGCAGAGAAACATTTAGAGATGTGATAATTTTCACTTGAGGTCAAACCAGAATCGCCACATTGATTTATTAATTATTTTGTTGTGCATTTGAGCACAAACGAAAATTCTTGCTGCACAATCCAGCGCAAACGATTAAGAATATTTTTTTTATATATATAAAATTTCAAATCTGGTGATTCTGACTAGACAAACGTGAAAATTTCACAGAATTTAGTTGACGCCGCCATGATATAAAACTGGAGAATTGTTCATCATGACAGTTTGAACCCGACCCTATTACATAATCCTCTCTCTCTCCTTCACCTCTCTCTATTGTGAAAGACTCCCGTAATACATGTTGATCGTATGTGCGTTGCAATACTATACGTTACATTCAAATACTTTATTTCTTCCTCATTCACATTCACGAATATACCTTAATTTTCTGGCTTTATTTTGAATATTGATACGCACTAGAACTTAATAACGATAGCAAAAATGTAACTGAATTTGTAATACTCATGTATTGGAAATTGTATTTTATATGTAATATTACACAGAAACGTAGAGTAGCTTAGTCGACAGCGCGCTCGACTTCAGTGCGAACGGTCCCGGGTTCGATTCCCGGTGGGTGCTCAAAATTTCGGTATCGACTCAGCGTCGTGAGGACAATTGGGAACCTGCTGTGAATAAAAGACAGTGGCGATCACACTTGAGAGCTTCGGCTCCCCTTTCCCAACACGTATGGTCAGCATAGGAGTAGACCAACTCCTCCCTCCGGGAGAGGCCTCGTCCAGTAGTGGATTGAATATGACTGTTAACTATTAATATTATTATTATTATATTTTATTTGACCGCAGTGCAACTTTTTTTCTCTAATGTACAAAACCAAAGTCTACACTCAAAAAAGATTTGTTACGACATGCAGTTAAACAGCTGATACGTTACTACAGTAACAGTTTTCATTTACTAGACACGTCAACAGGAGAGCGTTACACTGTCGCTCCAGAAATCTTGATCAGCGCAGAGGTCTAACTAATCTCTTGGCATCTATGGCTCAGATCGGAATAGGGTAGGGGAAAGAATGTGGGCCAGGGCCTAAATTGAAGGTACCATTTCTGTATCTGACTGGTGTGGCTAAGGGAAACCCTGGAAAAATACCTGTCAGGATGGTCGGTCACTAGGATCGAAGTCACGACCTCCCTAATGCGAAGCCAGCGCATGATTAACAAAGAGGATTCCGGCATAATTAACCTAAGAAATTATATTACTTTTCTCACCATATAGTGCCATTATGTATATTAAGGTTGACTAATATATCTGATGGCGTTGGAAAATATGTAAGTCATAAGCAATATTAATTCTTCATATTGAGTACAAACAGGACACCTTTATGTTTCAGCTTGTAATACATGCAGATTACTTTTGTGGAATTCGTACTAATTACGAAGACATCGTGTTTGTCTAGTCCTACAATATGTGAGTGTATTGTGTGGAAAGTGTCTGATATGTCTTTAGTAACTGATTTCCTCGGACACTACCACCAGGGAAAAACGCATGCACGAAATATTCTGAAAATCACTTCCTTTCAACTTTTACCCTACTTTCAGTTATCTTAATACGAACATTGAAACGAAGTTTTATTGAATACGATCCTTTGTCCCGCGGAAGAACATATATGCAAGAAAAGTTTAGAACAGTTTTGTAACCTTCTAACCTTACTTAATATCTCCAAACCATTTTCAAAAGTAAAGTAAAAAAATAACGGCGTATCATAGTAGGTCCTGCCTCTTGCTGTTTTATACTTCTATGCATATAAACTGGTGGTCTCATATATCAGCATTTCCTTCACCGTACTATTACAATTATGAAAAAGAGCATCAGAAAATTATATTATATTTAAAGTCCTTGATGAGTCTTTATCTCTAGAGCTCACGAAGATACAAGTTATGTACACACACCTGTGAAGATATCCAAATATCTTTATAAATTAGTACTTCTTTGTTGCTTATAAGACCTATTCTGTACAGAAACTATGAAAATGCTGTACAGAACTAACATATGAATTTTCAGTTTGTTTGTTTTGCATACATTACCGAAGATCATAGACCAATCAGCTAATCAACAATTCGATTCATTAGCCGAGGAGTGTATCACCAGTACCACCAAACCATTTACACTTCTTCCAACTAATGATTGGTATTATAGGTTCTACAACAACAATAAGTTTATTGATAACTATTATGATGTTAATATATTTGTACTAGAACTTAGAATAGAAATATTTTGTAACATCCTAAGAAAGTAATTCATAGAGTTTTCTTTCTTGTACAAATGTGCACAACCAGAGAGCCGCCCCTAGGATGTGCGGAGCCACGGGCAAATATGTTTTGCGGAGCCCCCTCTCAGTAGTCAAGTAGATTTTTAAAAATGTTACTAAAATTGTGTAGTAAATGATATCATATATTTTAATAAGACGAGAACGGAGGGAGTGTTTCGCTTTATAGTTTGTAGTTTCGTGTTCCATGCGGTTCTCGCATCTTCCACCTACACATAGATCTAGAATGTTTCTAGAAAGAACAAACAAACAAAAAGGTGGAACAAAAATGAATTAGCTATGTAAAAATATACAATCTATTTATCTAACGCTGGTTTAGTTCTGCAACAGGTATGCATTTTCATGCGTATCCGCCTTTGCAACGCTTAAGTATTGACAATTATATTTACATTTTAACTAACATAAAAAACCGCTTTGAACGAAAGAAATCGCTTTCCCTTAACCCTGCATCTCACTTTAAATGGCTGTTCTCACCTTATATTATTGACGCAATAGAAATGCGGTATGACAATTTTATAGCTCGTTGCAGTCTCATTTCAATACACAGTAGCTTTCATTGGATCTTGACCAGTAGTTCACATGTTTTCTGGTGTTTTTGATGACTTGGAGACAGTCTACCTGGGTTCAAGATCATGGGACTCTTCGCTGTCGGAGATTAGTGTTGGGGGTCTATGGTGGTTCTTGGCGAAACGAGCAATTCAGAACACAACAGTATGTTTTTTAACTTCCATTTTTACCCTAAAACATGACTCTGACAAGCAAAACGATATTATTAAATACAAATACATTCTCCTGAAGAAGCCTTTGTATCGTAGTACCACAGTTTAATGAAAGTACGGATTATCTACGTTCTGGGACACCCTGTAGTGTTGTAACATACGTAACTCTTATGAAATAAATACAGAGAAGAGAGAAAAGTTGGAAATATCCGTTTGTGTGTGTGTGTGTGTGCTTTCTCATAAAGGAGAGAGATATCATTATTCAATAAAATTTAAAATTCAGGATCAAGGATTAACACAATGAAGAGAAGGAACTGCGTTCGTAAATAAATTGAAATGATTTTAATGACGAATTTATTGTGAAAAGATTCACTTACACAGAAGATATTCACAGCCCTCTAGCTTTTTAGCTAGAGGATGGCTTTCTGATCCCAGATAATAATAAATTACACACATTAATCACCAACACTGACTTATCTGATCTAAGTGTATCGAAGATCCAGTCTGTGATACTTCTTACTGAAAATACTTATCTATTTCATCCGTCAAAATTTTATTTCAATCCTCTTTTACCTCAAGTATCACAAACTGGAATTCACAATTTAGCTTAAGTGATTTTATTCTTTCTGTTAACCAAATATATTTTTATATATATATATCTTTAACTTCCCCTATTGATTGCAATATGTAAATTTCTCAGTCTTCTGTCTCTATAGTATCTGGAACAGTGCATTTATTAAGCCTTAAGAAGTATTATGCAGAGGGCACACATGCAGTGTATATTATTTGTAATCAAATTGCAGATGACACAGGAAGGCATTAAGTTCTTTGAAATAAGTTTCTTTTTTTTTTTTTTATTTATTGATTTATTTATCCATGCTCTCTCGAACATTAATTAAGATAATTAAGTGCATGAAGATATAGAAATTCCATTTACAGCACCAGCACTCGCCCACTTTTTTTCTTTTCTTTCTATTTCATAACATTTTTCTGGTTTATGGTACTGCACTTCGGCCTATCTTGCATATAACTCCTTCAGACAATTCTTCTAAGATTCATTTTGCATCCAAAAGCCAAACAGGAGGTAACCAACTGCGTCTCCATATCCTAAACAACTTCTATTACATTAAATCCTCCCAGTATCATTTTTTTCTTTTAAATAGCAACATAAAATACGAAGTATAGATGAATACATAGGTAATGGGAAAAATAAAAACAAAAATACAAAAGTCTATGTGCGGCATACACTGAGCGTTGGGACATTAACGATAGCTGTAGTTAGTTACTCTTTCTATAGAATGACCTAAACATATGTTGTCTATTTATCAGGATCGTATTCTTGTCTATTTCCACTCAAACTGGTTATTAACACTACAGTATGCTTCAACAGAGCAGATTTTGTGTTTCGTGCAGATAGTATAATGTCCTTGTTCAAGCTATCTTTGAATTAATGAAGAACATTACTTAGGATAAGTATATGAATTCCGTAACACTTCGTTATGTAGCTGAAGAGGCTTATAGCTAAGTCTTTTGCTATTATATATTCCAAATTAGCACTCTAAAACAACACGGAATTCTATGATTAAAGGGCTGAGACATGGCTCTCTAATCAGAGATAACTATCTCGAACAACAATTCAGTTAAAATTAATATTACGTTTTTTAGCAGCATACTATTAGCCTGTTCAATTTGCAGATCGAAAAGGTTTCTCGTTTCAAAAAAAATATATACTTTGATAAAAGCATGTGTTATTAAAAATGGTTGGTTGAAGAATCTTTTAATGAACTAATGGTAAATAACTGATCACAAAACAAAAAGGATAATCATGTAGCATTTAACTCAACGAATCTGTTTGCTTTATCTTGTTATAGATATTTTTCTTAATATTGCTATGAGAAAACTGATAATCTGATACATTATAGCACTGACATAATATGAAGCAAATACAATCAGATTCACAAAATGGCCAATGGAAACAAATGCACAAATTGAACAATGTGGCAACTTCGACTGAATATTTGCGTCACGAAGAGAGCAGCAGCTTCTCACCAACTCATAAAAGCATATATTTAAGATACAGTAATACAAATCCATAAAAAGAATGAAAAGTCAGCCTACCTGGACACTTTGTAAAAACAGCACTGTATTTAATCCAATTGACCTCTCTCATGTGGATTTAAAGCCTAAAGGTAAAATTTGCACTATATTTAGACTACCGTCGGCAGAAGTCAGTAGAAGGTGAGAGAAGATATCCAGCATGTGGCGGGAGTTCAGGTGTATCGTTGTACATGATACTGTAACATTACCAGACGCCGGGTTTTGTAAACGAAAATGGCGGGTGACTTGTACATTCAATTTTCTATTGGCTCTGATACACTGCAATTGTGCATTGCTTTTCCTTGTTGTTAGTACATTTAATAAACTGACAGGCTTGGGCCTTATGAGTGATTGTTTCTCAATTAAACAACCTTAGAAGCTCCTGTCTTTTCTCTTACAGTAAGGTCACGCTGAAATGTATGTTTATAAATGTTACGAACCACGCTGCCATGTACCGTCAAATGATCAAAACTCGTCGTGACTCAGGCAATGAAGACACTAAATTGGGTTTGGAAGCACTTCAATCAGCTATATAGGCGACGAGTCACCACTAACCACACCGTATCACTATTCGGACATTTTTTTTTTTTTTTCCGAATACTTACAGTATTTGTATTAAACTATTTTTCTCGAAGTTTGAAAGTATTCTCAACATTACAAAGTTCTAGGAGTGTTTTCCCAACCTAAACCCCGTACCTATCCTATGCATGCTCACTTTGTTTACCACATTCTCCTTGTGTGTGTGTTCCCCTCCACCCCCTTCATTGTGCCTATAATACATTGATATAATAGTAAGATTTCTCTCTATTTCGTTCATATACAATTTCATATCTGAATTTATTAAGACTTCCTTACTTACAAATCCGAAGTGAGAGATTTTAATAATAATATTCATACTTTCCTTCAACTAATTCCATGCTTTCTTTAAAATCCTTTCTACTTTGCATACTTTTCACTCGAGATATTTTGTGAAAGATATTTCTTATCTGATTCTTTCCTCTTTTTTTTCAGATACGAAAACAACCCTACAGTGAAGAAACAACTGTAAAGATGTTTTCTGTTGATCCTATTTGGTGTAATAGTGGATGCAGTGGTATACTTACAACCTTGTTTGAGACGGATCGCAGTTTCTCGACTTCAACAAAAAGTGTTCAAAAATACGTAAAACTAAGTTAGAAACGGCCTAATTGGTATGGAAATTAAGTTTCTTTTTCTTCCAAAGTGTCTGAATGATATAAAGAAAATTCAACAGCTCTTAAAAGAAAAACATTATGCCTTACACTCAAGTATTTGATTTTTGTCTCATTGACATTCACGAACATACCTTGATTTCCTTGCTTTATTTTGAATACTGATACGCAATTGAATTGAATCACTATTGTAATAATGTAACTGAACTTGTAATATTCATGTACTGAAATTTATGTAAAGTTTCACAGAAATATTGTGTATGCGATATTATGTATGAAGTTTTCACAAGGTATGTTTACCTATATCCGTATATTTCATCTATCAAGTCCTAGCCTACGCCTGTAAAAAGCTTATTCTACCATGAGTGATTGGACAAATGTAACACTAAGGTGAGAATCTTGGCATAATTAACGTAATAAATTATATTACTTTCCTCACCATATAGATTAAGGTTAATTAATCTGATGCTGCTGGATTGATTGAATTGTTATTTACGTCCTACTCACCCACGGGGAACACTGTGATGCTGCTGGAAGATGTGAAAGTCATAAACAATATTAATTCTTTAGACAGAATACAAACAGGTCGTTTTTATGTTTTCATAATTCCAATTAATAACTCATTTTTTTTTCTTAGAACGTTGCAATACATGTTGATTACTTTTGTGGTATTCGTATTAATTACGAAGACCTATTAATTACATCGTGTTAGACTATTACTCCTACAATATGTTAAGTGTCTGATTTGACTCAAGTACGAACTATTACTACGATTTCCTTCGACACTACCACCAAGTGTTAAAGCATATATATGTTTAACTTAGTAGATCCTGCCTCTTGCTGTTTTATAAACATTGTAAGCATATAAATCGGTGGTGTCACAGATCAGCATCTTCTCTAACGTACTATCACGACGATAAAATCTATCTGGAGTTAAAACATCAGAAAACTGTATTATATTCAACCTGTGATAATACCTAAATTGTTATAGATACGCAAATCAAAATTATATTTGTTAATGACAAAAACATAAACCCTTAAATTAAAATTATTATATTGAAGACAAATTGGCGGGTGCCTTAACGCCAATGTATTCATGGGAATTCTATTACTCTTCGGGATCCATCCCAAGGTAACACTAACTGCGAATTCGGCTAATGGCAGGGGTGCCTAGAGGAGAGGGGGGGGGGGGACATAACCTGCAATGCGTCATGACAAAAATTTAACTTCATTAATGCTATTGAAACACTTTCTCCATCGGGTGCTCGAAATGTACGAAGTTAAAATGCTTACGAAGGTGTCATTTTGCAAATTTGCTTGAAATATATGAAGGTCGATTAAGCACTTCGAATCCACAAAAGTCGGTCACTTTGACCTGCAGTATATGTACGTCTGTTTGTTTTAATATGCAGTGTTGTTGAACTGCGAAACTCCTACTGATTAAATTCTAGTTCACCAGTGTTTACAATGGGTAAAAATATAGAAACTGCCTTCCGAGATATTCAGCTTTGCTGAAGTCATTTCTAACCTTTCCAGGCCAGTTAAATCGAATTCCGTGGATAAACGGACAAGAAATCGATAGAATTGTTGTAACTAATGCACTGGTTACTCATAATCGAAACTTTTTATCAGGTAGCGTTGAATGCTGCGAGTACCTGACGGCAATTAAATTTGATTTGGGGAAAAGATCAACTGGATGGTAAACTTATCAAACTTTTCTTTCTGTTGTCTAAACACAGTCGAGATATAAGGTCATAATAAAAAAAAATAAAGCAGATGTGTTGGTTGAATTTGGATTTGTTAGCTATCGAAGTATTTCAGTACAGGAAAGTGTGCTCGGTTGAAGCAAACGGGCAAATTTTCTCTAATTTGGGACTTTACACAGGATATTAGAAAAAGGAGTAACTGCAATAATTTTAGAATACATTGAGTTTAATGAAGAACTTGACCTATCAATCAATCTATCTTTTTACTTCGGGTGATACAAGAACTAATTTGAAGAAAATTACTGTGATGTTCTTCAGAGAGGTAAATCCTAATTTTCTTGTATGTTAGACAATGCAAGAAACGTGCATGGGAGACTTACCCCCAGTTTTACAATCGACCGATAAGTTTCTAGCCACTGCTAAGTTGAGGCCAAGTCATATTTTGCGCTGGCTAGAAGCTTAGCGATCGATTGTAAAACTGGGGGAGATAAAGGAAAACGCTTATGCAAGAAGAATATACCAAGGCTTTTTGTGAATGGAGCACTCCTCACAGATTCGATTTTGAAAAGAAATCACTTTCTATATGCAACACTCTTAATGCAGTTTTTATTGACTGAGTATATTTTCAGGACAAATATAATTGTGTTTACTGAAAATCTTTCAAAAAATTTCCGAAAAGCACTGAACGTTTATTTACAAGGTCAAGCAAAGAGGAAGTTAGAACAACAGTTTCTGGTTGTATTCTCTTTGGAAATCTTGGACATTTTAGACATTATTTGAAGCAACATAGATAAAAGTGTCACTTTGGAAGTAGAGTTGAGAAAAGATTGTTTACTGTTGACACTTTTATTGACACATCTCGCCTGCTGCCAAAGGCTTACAAGAAATTATCTGTGACTATGGTGTTGTAGAAATAATAATTGATGCAACCAAAAGTAACAGAATATTGTTGAAATACGTCGATTGCGCCATTAAATATTTTGATATAAAATATAAATTTCAGCGTGTGAAGACAAATACAAAACGTCATAAAAGGTATTTCGATGAAGTGTGAGTCAACGATTTACTAACAGATCCTTTTTGGCGACTGAACGTGAGGGTTTCCTATTAATGCATTTACAATATATTCTCGCAACTAGATGACAGTTTCACCCCAATTACTAACCTTATTTACACAGATGATCCTTGCTACTGGTGTCTTAAAAACCTTAGAAGAGTAAATAGTGTAATTTTGCAACCTAGATCCTACAATTATTGCAGAAGAATATCAAGCTTTCAGTACAATCTACTCGTGTGTGGCGAAGAACACTGATCTTTTGTTGGTTTAATAAGATAGGACCTATCAGACAAAGCAGAATGTGGCTGAACGAATTGTACCTATCAAGACAAAAATTAAAATTATACTAAATTTTAGGATGAGGAGTTTGCAGAGTTTGAAGAAGTAAATCAACGCTGGGTTCAGAAAGAATTTCTTAAGCTGAGTCGCGTTGCTGTTGCAGTCCAATTCACAAATTTCTCAAACATAAATCTTTTATACAAATTTCTCCTTATCTCAAACACTAGTTGTTAGCAGAACGTACAATATATTCCTTCAGAATAACAAAAATAGATTAATCTATTCTATGACAGACAACTGGCTACAGTTATAATATTTTCATGTGAATTCGATATTCCTCGAAAAGTATCCAACAACGAAATTACTAAGCCACAACAAAATCTATCGCAATAGAAGTAAGTCATTGCTTATGTGTGATGATCAAAATATGAATAGTTCCGGCTGAATATGTAATAATATCGAAAAGTATATCAATATTATATTGTTATCAGATGTGTTTGATGTTCAAAATTCCTTTTGGAACAACTGCAAGATAGGAATAGCTTGGTCATATTTCTTACGAAAAATGAAACTGAAATAGTTGCTAAAGTTTGTGGAAGAGGATGAGTTATGAAATTAGGGAGGACTCAGTCATAGTCATTGAGGAGAATGGGCACTCCTGCATAGTGGTATTTACTAGCAAATGTCGTATTTGCACACATCCTAAACCATTCAATTGACATTTGCATTGGAAATTTTATTCAACTTTCTTTACATTACAAAAAGTAAAAGTTTACTCTAAATATTTTCTTAAAATTTAGCATGAAAACAGAGAGGAACTTTCATTACAGATAAGGGCGCTCTAAATTGTTGGAAAATTAAATTTAGACAGAGAAATATGGACTGTCTATCTTTCTTACTAGCTTCCTATGTAATAAGAACGGCCTGCCCTTTGATTCATTCTAACAACCGACTTCAGGTGTAGCAACGCATTCTTTCGGTACTTCCTTTAAAACGATGAATTACAACATTCAAACAAATGGATCACACATTTTATATAAATTACAACGAAAAACAACGTTCCTCTTAGTCATATTTTCGATTTACCACAGATTTTCAAACGTAAATCACTTTTCGGAGAACACGGAAGTATAAATCAGTAACAGCCGTAGACCCATCACAGAAGTGAAAAAAGTACTGAAAGAATAAAATACTTAGGGCGAGCGAACGTCGCACAATACAGGATATTAATTCCTACGCTAACCAACTATTTTTTTGTTCTCGGTACAAAACTTTATCTGGGCGCGACTGAAAATGTTCTGTATGATGCACCCTGCACAATTGTCGAAATTTCGATCGAGTGAATCTCAAGGAACTAAAAGTTATGCACAGCCTCATGTAAATCTAAAACATGTGATTTATTAATGATTAAATGTGTGTGACTTACGAAGTAATGTATGCATACTGCACCCCGTGTGGCAAATATTCAGAATGGCTTAATAAGAACTTATTTCTCAAGCAAAGAAGGTAGAGCAATAAGAAGAAAAAAAAAACGTCAGGAAAAATATACAGAATAATAAAAATTGATGAAAGAGGAATAAAATATAAATAAGGAAAAAATACACACGCATTTAGAATCAATGTCATTTACTTACAAAAAACGGAAAAATTAAACTGTGTGCATAAAAAAAATAATTTTCATATGATGAATAGTATATATATACACAATGAAAAAAAAAGCAGTGAATGATGAAAAATTTGTTGAAAAGACATAAGTAGTTCGGTGCCATATAATTATTCACTTTTGCCCACTTAGCACCTGAGCAATAGGCTTTTCTACCTTCCAAATGATACTTTTTTTTTATTTCTTAAAAAAGAAACGAAAGTAATAACCCACCATATGCAATTGACTACACTGGAACAATGCACTGCTACGCTCGTATCGACAACTACTAAAATCAAAACCCACACATATATTAATTATTATTACAAGATCACTTGCACAAAAAGCACAAAACCAAATTAAAAGTAAACAAATCTTTCTTTTTTTAATTTCTTGTTTAACAAACTAATTTAGAACAACATTTAACCAAAACAGTACTATACAATAAGACCAAAACTGACTTAGGATACACAGAATTATGATAAAAGTTAATTATGTCACTACCAAAAATGAAATTACAATCCATACTACATACAAGACGAGATATTACCTTTGTATTCTTCAACCAACCATATTATTATGAGGTCCTCAAGCTTTCATCTATTTTTTTTCTTCTACTCTACAGGATTCAATGCACTTTTCTCATTAGACTTCTCAACGGCACCACTAAAACTGCCGTTACTTTAGTGGTGTTTCATCGCTTAAAGCTATACATGATGCCATGCACTACACAATGTATTTCTTTTAATTACATAAATTAAGGTTTGACACTAAATAGAATTTTGCAGACTTTTATTGATCAGTGCTAGTTTCTTTCATTAAGATAGTAACTAAATTTATTTAAAAAATTAAATTAAAAGATGTGTCATTTTAACTTTCACATAATTGCTAACTTTGTTAAATTAATTCTCTTGCATTCTTACTCCTTAATCCCACGTGAAAAGGAATGAAAAGAGTAGCTACAGTGCATTCTCTTTAAAACTTGAATGCAAATCCACTTCTTTGACGCAAGTAACTACTGCAAGTAAACGAATCTAAAGTTTGTTTGTACATTAAAGAAAGAAAACCTGTATGTATGCAATCTGTAAACCTCTCCATAATTCAATTATATGAGATTTTTAACAAATGCAGTGTAAAGAAAATCTTAAGAGAAAAGTGTATTGAAGTCCATTTAAAACCTGTTTCGTTTCGTAGTCGTTCGATGGTATGTATTTTCATTTTTTTTTTCTTCTTTTTCGGACATGCAAACAATAATTCATGAAAGGAAGAACCTTACATTACATTATTTTTGAAACAAAAAGAGTAAGATAATTCCATTTTACTTTACACTAAACCAAAAGAACATATTTTCTCTAAGAACATAAACCGTAAAATTTTTATAAGCACGTAATAATGCCGGTTCTTAGCCAAATATTAAATTAAACTAAAATTATGACACTTTCTCGTAATTTTTTCATCTTTAGACTGGAAGAGGATTGGGTCTGAAGTTTGATTGGATAGAAAAAATGGAGACAAGGAAACGGAGGAATGCAGGAGTAAGGTTGAAGTTTCTAATCAACAACAACAACAATAGCAAATGAAGCTAATAAGTTAATATCTTTTTCTTCTACAATTGGTCCACTGTAATATAACAATGAACTGTCTAAGTGTATTCTTCTAATATATATATTTTTTTTACATTAGACACTTTCCAGGCACCAGCTTCTGTATTTTATATTAACAAAAAATATACTCCTGCATTTTTATCTTATCTAGCCGCAGTAAGATCGAGCTTGAATCCAAATATTATAATTATAACAATAATAATAATAATAATAATAATCATAGTACAATAATAAAACAAATCATTCATTCACTACTGTTAAAAAAAATACTACTTTCTTTCACTTTACTAGCGCAGTAAAAAAAATGATCCAATTACAAAAAATAACCTAAAGAATACGTGTGGACGATTATCTTTTCCCAACACAGTGCAGTCTTAATACCATGACAATTACCTGATACTAAGATCACTAGTAAAAGGGTTTAGTATAACAATTACTTCTTAGTTCCGTGTTTTCTTTATAATTAAAAAAAAAAACGAATAATATATGAACCATACATACTAACACATTTGCGTGAAATTAAGTGACAGTTTGAAAGCACACAGCGTATTATTGTTCTTTTTTTTAAAAAAAAAAATTAATAATGGTACGTAAATGTAGTTTGGTATTTTTTATCATAACGAATTATTGAACGAAAATTTTGTTCTAATATACACCACCAAGCTATGTGATTTCTTTTTAGACAAAAGACAAATACGGAACAAAAAATATAATATTTAGTAGTAAGCAAAGACATTATATATAAAAAAACATTAAAAGGAAGAAAATAATCAAATGTACAGAATGAAAGACTAGATTGGGTCGCCCATAGTTCTGGCTTTCTATTTTACAACAGAACCGTCCTCATCAAAGCTGCCAGAAAAATAAAAAATAATAAAAGTTTCTTTTCTTTAAATAGTGTGTTACGTTGTTAAACTTCTTTTAAGTACAGCTTACATGAGCTTTTCTTTTTCTCTCTTAAAAAAATGAAGTACTTCTTTCTAGGAAGAATGAACATTAAAACGTGAAAGTAGGCACAGAAAAGCTATCTGTGCAATGATGATTACAATTCTGTTGTAAAAAGAACAGTGATAATAATAGCAAATAACTCAGTCACCTATCACATCAAATAAACACTAATTCTCATACATGGAACTAGAACAGTATTGAACTTCAGCACATTCGTAAAAAATAGAAACTAAAATAAGTTATTCTCAATTCAGAAGAAGAAGAAAGAAGCTATTTATTTACCACCGAAAAAAAATTGCAATAAATTACACAAAACAGTAAACTAAATCGTAAAGTGATAAATTTTGACACTCCTTCAAAGAGTAGAACACGCAATAATTAATTCTTGTAACCAGCTGAATTAAAAATAAAAATTTTCTCGTTTTTTTTTAAATTTAAAATTAATCATAAGAGCAGTTTCTCTCACCATTTTAATTTTCAATACTGCAGGTTTAGTAGTCAACCGAATGCTTACATTTCGAAGGACAAATACACGACAGAATCCATACATTTTCTCTCAAAACACTCAAAACTCAAAGAACTTGACACAGGAAACATACCATGTGCTTTCTTAATATATATTTTTTTTTCGTAATACTACCAGTTAAGACCTGCAGCTCGAGAAATATAATTGGCACACTGTAAGTACATGTGATATTAAACATAACTGATCTATTCTTCACGCGTTTCTTATATATTCATACAAAGTTCCTATTTGTAGACGTTAGATTAACAAAACATACATTTTTCCTCATATTAAATGTGTGCTTTCCACGAACACTCTTCTTATTTATGTCAACATTCAGTTCCAGAATTATAACATTACCATAAACTTTGAAACTAAACTCTTCCAACACTTCAAACGTTCTTCTATCTCCAGTGTATGTAGCAGCAAGCTCAACAATGTAGTGCAATACTGTCTCCATATCTCTCCTTACTTTCTTTTGTTACTATTGTCTGTATGTTTTTAAGGTCCTCTGCACATACACTTTAATGTTTATTTGTTGTTTTTTTTATCTGTTGGTACAACATATTGAAAAAATTTCTGAACTAGTTCACAAGATAACCTATCACATTATCTGGAAGTCTGTCCATTAGTAGGAGTCGTGTCATGGCTTAAAATGCCTACTTTTTTCTTTTTTTAAATACACCACAGTTTTTTTTCCTGCAACCACAGTAAAATGTTTCCACCTAATGTTTATCTTTTAAAGATAAAACGTAAAATGTGCTTGAGAGAGAAAAAAAATCTCCCTTTCTCTCACAAGTCTGGGTTTAGTTTCCCCTTTTGTTTCAGTAAAAACATTCCATGTTTAATAGTTTATGAAATAAAAACTGCTGGCATGCAGTTCAAAGTGTTTTAATTTTAATATTTCCATCACAGAATTTGCATGAGATAAACTATGAAATGTAACCACACACACATCCGCATTTCGCTATGAAAATCCTTCACCAAAAACAAAAACTCTCTCTTCAAAACACATCTTGCCAGAAGACGGATCCGTCTCTTTTCCAAGATGACCATTGACTGCCACACCGCCTCCTCTTCCTCATCCTCCTCTGGCCTGACCGCAACACGCGCACCAACCACAAAGGTTTGGCTTCAGTCCTCCCGAGATCATCTGGATGTGTGGGGTCACAGCAATTCTCAATCCCACCCATTCTCTTTTATCATGTGGGCCAGCTCGATGATGTATTTGCCCTCTTTGTACTTCTGACTAGATTCAAAGGCATGTTCCTGTGAAAAGACAAAGGCAACATTAGTCAAACTCATTGACGAAATTAATTCAGAGAAATTCATACTGTCAAACTCTAGAAATAACCAGAATAAGGAACTACATAATTAAAAATTTCTACTGCAAAGTTCTAAGAAAGAAGACTGAATAATAGCAGTTTAGACGCGCATGGACGTTCCTAAGTAAGTACGTATGTGTTTGGGTGTGGGAGTCGAGAGGTATGTGTTATATATACAGTTCCGTAGTTAAGTAAATGAATCGAAATAGCAAATGTTTGTGAGATTGGTATTGTAAAGAAGGTTACGCAACTATCAGATAAAACGAATCACATACCTATATAAAATCCCCAGTACTAATTTTCTTAGTTTGTTTTCCGTATTAGTAAATAATACAGTATAAAATGCTTATACCCACTTTCTTACTAATAAATAAACGTATGAAATAGGCAGAAACCACACACGAACATGTGTTGGTAAACTCAAGCAGTCTTCTTTTTCAATTATTCTACACAGTGCTCTCAAGCGTCTATCCAATCAACACAAAACGGGTAAATTGTTTGATACTACAATGCTTTTACTTCTGATCTCAAATTCTAATACTTAAACAATTTGCACAGAATTGACCCGAAATCCTTGTAAAGTTTCAAGCAACTAACAAAGATATTCGGGATACAAATTTCTTGTCACGAGCTCTAGAGACGAAGCTGTGTCATAAATTCTTTCATCACTTAACTTCAACTATCATGTGTAATGACCTAGGGTTCATGTTGAAAATAGTTTTATTTTATTTTGTATATGGAAAGTATTGACACGAACATATGATGCACTCCAATACATTGTTCCAAAGATAACTCCAGAGAATAGAATTTCGAGTAATAATGAAGCAGATAATATTCAGCTTTTTATTAAGTTGCAAAATATGCTCAACCGATTTTAGCTTTCACTTCTAGTTATACCTATAGGATCAATTGAAGGATCCATTGAAAAAAAAATCACCAAGGCCATTTTCAGGAGTACTCTCGTATGTCTTGTGTTCTACTCTCTTTTGACCACAGGAATGTTCGAGTCGTAAGAAATCTCTATTTGAAACATCTAACATGGCTACCAATGCTACATTTCAATTTTAAAAAAAATCCTTTCGGCAGGCCTACAGGCTGAGGTAGATTTCGAAGTGTTTTTGATTGAATTTATTGGGGTAAGTGCAGAATAAAAACACTTTAAGTAAATATACTTTTATCATTTTATTTTCGTTATAAAATTATAAATACGGTAACTAATTAGCCTAGTAGGTTAACTAATTACCGTGCAAACTTTTTGTTATTAGAACTGAATGCAGTGATATTCCAACTGAAATTAACAGGCCCAATGAAACCTATCAAGAAACTAGTTATTGATTTATAGATTAATCATCAAGAGCTTTTCAACGTTACCCCACAAGACATGGTTTAAAAAATTTTGAATTTCCACCCCCACCCTCACTCGTACCCCAACAACCCCTGAATCGTTGGTGTCACCGTAAACTTCTTAGGTAGTACTATAATTTATGCAGACGAAGTTTCCCTACAAACTCCACAGGGGCTGATATATATTTATTTATTTCAAAATTTCAATCCCCTCCCCCAACCACCCCCTTGGGCCGATTTTGCTCATTAACGAACTTAGCCGAGCTATTTAGCCTAGAAATAACAATAAAATTTGGTTCAAATATCTTCAAAATGATGGCCGCTAGCGTGTAATTATTATATAAATACAAGATGGGTAGATGAAATCAAGCGTTTTTCAGGAGCTACATGGATGAGGATAGCAGCAGACAGAGGTATGTGGAGAGAAAAGGGGGAGACCTTAATCCAGCAGTGGATAGAAAACGGCTGAATATGATGATGATGTTTTCAAAATTTCAACCCCTGACCAGCCCCTTGGGCCGATTTTGCTCAAGAGAAAGGCGAAAGATCACCAAATCCACAGCAAAATGCTATGATTTTCAGAACATACCTCTTCCTGTGACAAATACTTAGGACGAGTACAGTTATCGCTTCATAATTTTGGTATTCATAATATAGCTAAGAATGAAGCTAACATACAATGTATGTTAGCTTCATTCTTAGCTATATTACAGCTAAGAATAGCTATATTACAGCTAAGAATAGCTATATTACAGCTAATTTTCAGTAAACATACAATGTATGTTTACTGAAAATTTTGTTACCAAATGTCCGAATGAGGTCATCAGTTACTTTGATGATTTCATCCGAAACATAAGGATGATAGTGTGACATCACTACTGTTGTTCTTCGATATAATTGCTAGTCAAAACAAAAAAAACACGTACATATTCACATATCTGGACCAGCTTTGTATAAAAGGTTTATTTCACAATATTTCGGTTCTGTATCCCATCATTGGACATTCCATGATACGAAACGAGATTTTGCTGTCGCTGAGAAGCAAGAAACAGTGACAAGCTACACACACCCTTTTAAAGTGGTATTTCTTTAACACAGTCTCGGTATAAAAGTGAAACACTTGAAGATGGTGATACTGTAGTGGAGGTATTCGATTATATGGAACCATACGACATATTTATAAAATCATCAATGCGGGGAAATCAAATTTACGAGATTTGACCGACGAACAGTAAGAAATATAACAACAGGCCCGTTCACATAATTCACTTTGTACCGGAGAGGACTGCGGTCATTAATCACTAACAGGCCGAAATCGTCATATGGAGGAAAACAATCCCATCATATCGGGAACACTAAATGACATACGTCGCTTGTTGCAGAAAATAGAAGAGCGTTTTTTTTAGGTTACTGCAAGAAACAACTGATGGGTTTATAGATACAGCTGTAGTGGAAACTGAATAATGGCATTACCTATCTACGTACAATATTTACTGTCAATTGTACAGCTCATTATGATTTGTGCAAGGTAACTTGACGTATTTTACCTGTTATCATTTATAACAATTTCTTAGAAAAATATAATTCAGCGTCCAGTTTAACTGAAAAAAAAATCCTTACTTCTTTTTATAAGAACCAACACAACACAATAGTTTGTTGTACGTATAACTTGCATTTCTGCAGATTTAAAATATTAAGTATAGACACTTCAGGAACATTTTCAGAATTTTGACTTCAAATATCTGGGGGAAAAAAAAAATGTGACTTAGTGATTTCTTTTTCAATTGAACCCTTCAATTACTTCCACGGTTGTACGCCAAGTTTTGCACTGTCAAACTTCATGTGCAAAAATGTACAAAGAAACTACACAAACGCTGCCTCTTTCCAACCACAAGGTGTCTTCCTTATTTAGCAATATCCCTATTAATATCCAATTGCAATGGTAACAATATATATTTATGCCACCTTCTGATGGTGGACCAAAAGTTACAAAACCTTTTAAGAAATGCACAAAAACAATTATCATCATGATGAACAAAAAAGGACAAAAGGGCATGCATACATATATGAAATAAACTATTTCAGCACCCAGACACATATTTCTCAACCAGTACGTAACTATTAAGAATAATATCATTATTAATAAGAAGTCAGGAATCTATCTATATACATCTAATTACACCAGTGTTCGATTTGTAGCAAGGGATGGTTGGGATTTCCCCTTCTTTGCAAAAGCCTTCCCTGGCTCTGTTTTTTCCCACAAGCCTGGGATATGAACGGATATAAAATACAGTATTCTACATTGTGAGAAAATTTCCCCCTTCTCTGGAAATTATACAAATCTAACACTGAATTACACATCCACTTATTGATAATACTGCAAGAGGAAAATACTTTTGTATTATGCACGGCTCAAACTGCTAACAACTTACAAAATACATCGCTTATTTTAACAACAAATAAACTTCCAATAATCTGACAGACTTGAAGTTACAAATTTGTCCATTATACCGTAGATCTGAATATTCTCGAAAGATTTGAACCACACATTACTTAAGTTTTTAAAGAAAGAAAGGCGGGGGGAGAATAAACCACAGTTGTTACTTAATGGATACTAGGTGGAATGCATGATCAGTTAGAGGTTAGAAATACATTGGTGA
>JAGDQP010027122.1:0-25287 GCA_022664845.1 Lepisma saccharinum
GTATACGATCCCATCGCTACCTTACGAAGTAATAACTACAAGTAAGAAAATCATTACGATATTTATTATATGTACTATTTCTTTGAAACGCTTGACAATTAATACAGTTACCCAAAAAAGATTCTACTTGTGAATTCATTTCAGGCCACCAATAATAAGAGTGTAAAGTCTGTTTCAATCTAGAAACACCTATATGATGTTCATGACATTTATTTAATAGTTGTTGTCGCATTGAGTTCGGTACTATCAATCTGTTTCCTAGAAATAAACAACCATTATACACATTAATTTCCGCTCTTTTATTGAAATATTTCTTAAATTCTGAATGCTGATGTTGTATTTTTAATGCCGTTGGCCTTCCTTGAACTGTCCATCCATAAATTTGTTTAAGTGCCGTATCCTGTTGTACTGCATCTTTTATGTCTTCTAACGGTGGTGCGTCCGGCCTTACATTCAATGTATAATATTGAGAAGTTTCGGCATCTTGTGTATACTGTTCTGTTGGTAATCTAGATAAGCAATCCGCTACTTGTACTTTCTTATTGTATACAATATTATAATTGTACCCCGACAGAAATAAAGACCAACGAACTAACCTTGGGTGAGCAGGCGAAGGAATCGCTTTATTTTCTCCAAAAATTAAAGTTACCGGAATGGAATCTGTCAAAATTGTAAAAGGTCTACCAAATACATATTTGTGGAACTTTCTTATTCCAAATATTAGAGCCAACGCTTCTTTCTCAAAATGGGAGTAGTTTTGTTCACATGCAGTTAATTTAGCCGACGCACAAGCGACGGTTTCGAAAGTTCCATCCTCTGATTTGTTACACAATTGTACTCCCACTCCGTATGGGCTAGCATCTGTTATCATATACACAGGTTTTTTTTATCGAAAATATGAATTCTATTTGCTGTAACTATTAGTTGTTTGATTTCTTCGAACTGCTGTTGATGCTGTTCATTCCACTCCCATTTAATGTTTTTTTGTAATAGCTCATGCATGAGATTTAGATGTTTAGAAATGTTCGGTACGTGCTTTTGAAAATACATTACCATATCCAAAAATGATCGTAACTGCGTAATGTTGGTAGGAGGAGGGCAATCTACAATAGCTTGTTGATGCTTTTTTTTTAGCGGAATAACAACTTTGCTTGAAATTTCATGTCCTAGGTATTCTACAGCATTTGCAAAAAACTGGCATTTGGCTAATTTCACTTTTATATTACCTTCCCTAAATCTCTGCAACACTATAGCAGTATTTCTTATACATTCCTCAATATTTTTACCTCCAATTATAACACCATCAAGAAATGCTTGAGTGAAAGGCAAATCTCCCAAAACGGTGTCCATAAAGCGTTGAAAAATAAAGGGTGACGCACATAATCCAAATGGCAATCTTTTGTACCTAAATAAACCCCAAGGTGTATTCACCACTAGTAGTTTTTGAGAGGCGTCATCTAATTCCAATTGCAGATACGCCTGATTTAAATCGAAGACAACAAACACGCTAGATCCCTGTAGTTTTGCCAATATAACTTCTAATGTAGGTAGTGGATATGACATATTTCGAACAAAACGATTAACGGTGACTTTAAAGTCAGAACATAGTCTGATTTCTGTTCCCTGTTTCTTCGGAACCACCACCACCGGTGTTGCCAATTTGTTATCAATAAAGTATTATTTAAAGTAAGAGTGAGTAATACGCATTCAGTACGTTAGCCCGCTGAGAATGGCCGTAAGATAAGATTTGAGTAGATCGCATTAAGTTACTACTAGTCCCATAAAAGTAGTATCGCATACACGACTTATAATTCCTTTTATTTCATTAACCATACTCCGAATAAACATTTAGCTGAGGTACATAAACAAATACTATGCATACCAGAAGTTCCTACATCCAAATCCAATTGTTAATATATAAGATCAGGCTGGTAGGTTAGATTCGATATCCAATTTATACACAGAATAGTTCGACACTAGTATGTTAGTTGTACAGGACGTCTATCTTACAACAATAGGTTAGTCAGGATCATGTCAATAAATATCCAATACGTATATCGTATAGATTCCAATATTAGTAGGTTAGTTCCAATTAAGTACGTGCACATTACATAAGAGTAAATTTCCCATCACTACCCATATTCATATCTTCTACACAGCCAAACCTAATGTTTGTTGACATTGTTAGAAGTGAGTTTTCTCCACCTGCAGTAATCTCAGAAAATGTACTAATAACCGAATAATTAGGTATTACCTTCAACAGTAAATCAGTAGACAAACTCCAGGAACATTCCCATATGATTTGCTGTTTGATCTTATCCCTTAATTTACCTAATCTTGAAAAAAATACACTATCTTCCACATGTAGTCCAGTCATTTCATTCATTCATTCATTTCGTAACAGCTGCTAAAAATAAAAGTTAATCTCACACAAGTAACATAGATATATCTCAAGTAGTTCCTAACAATTCCGTGATTTTATCGGTCGTGACGTCATTCCATAGAATCTGAAATATTTAGAACGAAATCTTATCCACTCCTTAGTCATAGAGTATTAAATGTCATAGAACGTTCAACATAAATTAAAATCTTTAAAATCCATTCCAACAATGTGATGTGTTAAATGTACTTTCTTATATATGTTGTAATGTATCTTTGGAGTTACGTTACTTATTGATATGGGTTATATGCCATTCATTCAATATGTTATTTCAAAATATGTGATATCTGGGTAGTATTCATACTAGTTAATTATGCACATGAAGTAGGGGAATGCAAATTGTGTGTAGTAGGATGAACTATACTTACTCCCCGGATTTCTATATTTATAAGTACTGTACAGATTTCAGATCTGTTTGATTATATGCAGATTTGATGAGTTTAAGTAGCCTTCGACTGTATAAGATAACACTCAAACATTACTCAAACTAAACTAACCCATACCAAAAATAATAATATGTTTCGTGGTAATCGGTTTGATTTTACAATATGTATTCCACCATGCCTACAGATAAATTTGTCTCACATCAGATGGACATTGAAGTGTATTTAGCCCAATTCCAGTCTTAGTGTGAAGCTTACAGCATTAAACCCAATAAGAGAACTAATCTATTCTGGCAAGTATGTGACACGAGCTGTATAGCCAATTGAGAGACATTTTCTGCGTTAGTTGTTGCTGACCAATCGTTCGATGATATTCGTTCGATAACTTAAAGGAACATTTTCTCACGAAGACGAACGTAATCGTCGAACGATTTAAGCTTCATTCGCTTAGCTAATGAGAGTTTCAGTCTTCTGAGAATTTTATCATGCTATTGCGGAGACAAATAGCCATGTGTGAGCTTGGGACTTCCCTAAATGATAGGAAACGTGATCAAATCGCCATCGGCATATTCAGAAAGGATACTCGCAAGTGATTAGTTGCCAACCCGAAATTAACTCTACAACGAGGTATTCACCAATTAACTACTGATGAGCAAGTAGGGTAGGGAACATCTTGTTTCCAAATACCGAGGCCAGATCCCTCATTGGTGCTTAAAATAAAACAACAGCAAACTACTTATCGTTCTCGTTATTAAAGTGAACGGCATGGATATAGCAATGCAAAGGCCATTTGCTATTGCCGTGGAAAATCACACGAAGTTTTCAACAATTGTTTTGCAAGGCATTTAACCTATTGCGGGTGCAAAAAATTGGCCACCTATCGTCAGTTTGCAAATCAAACCAGACAAGAACAGGTAAGCAAATGGAGGAAGGGTCTCGAGAAGAACTACTTTCATCAGAACAAAATCAGGTGTCAGGTTTAATTAATTTTGATGACATATGACAAAAAAAGTATGTAAAATCAATTGATGGGAGTATACATCCTTTAACGGTGCAACTACAATATGAAAACTATTCATTAGACTGTGATATTAATACGGGAATTAAACCTAACCTTATTTAAATCACGGAACTTTTTCGTTTAGGGGCACTTATGCAAGCTGAAACTAAGATCATTCACTTATTTCATAATGGATTTATTTAAGTGTTAGATCAAGTTGTCACTGCAAGTTCATAATACAGGATGGCATATGATTTTGTCTGTAAGTTTGATTGATTTGCTTGCAACTATAATTGGTCGAACTGATTTACAAATGTGTTGTCCACATTGAAAAAATGAGTTGGATAAATCATTCAACAGAAGAGTCGAACCACAGTATCCGTCGCTTAATAGATTGTAAGTAGATTATTATCCAATCTTAGAATGTAAAATCTCTGATTTGTAAAATACTATTTCTCAATTACAAGTAAGTATTACTAATGAAAATGCATCTCTAATGGAACGGTTAGCTACTTTATACAAAAGTAATGAGTTAGGCGATGAGCAGATCCAACAATTACATATATCATTTAACGTCACTCACACTTTAACTAAGAACGAATCTCCTTTGATTGCTGAAATAACTCTAGTTCTTCAACCTCAGGTTTCCCGAATGTCAGTGCACATTTAGAAATTTTGAATGAACCTTACCGAAACCGCAAAGAAATAAGGAACATCCTTCTTCTAAAAAAATATAGTAGGTGTGATGTGTTAAATACAGGTTGTAATGCATATTAGGATTTACGTTACTTATTGATATAGGTTATCTGCTATTTATTAAATATGTTATTCTAAAGTACGTGATGAAATTCATTCATATTAGTTAATTATTATGAACTTAGCAAAATGGAAATTGTGTGCAGTAGGATAAACTACACTTACTGCCCCGGATTTCTATATTAACGAGTACTGTACAGATTTTAGATTTATTTGATTATGCTTAGATATGAAGAGCTTGAGCAGCTTACGACTGCATAAGAAAACTATATTGTTCAATCTAAACTAATCCATAATGAAATAATAATACTCACTAACGATTTTCCCAAATATATTCAGAATCCTCATCTGTTAATTTTGTCGGATGCATTTAAACTTAATAAGCAAATTTAATTAAGAATATAAATTCAATGGAAGCCCAATGCATTGCAGGTTTACTGACTATTAGATTTTTGTCGAAAAGTGGAAAAAATTAAGTATTTAAGAAGTTTATGTCAGAAGGTTAATAAGGTCATCGATATTTTGCGAAAGAACGACATTGTCACCTAGAGGATCTAGGATTGTAAATTGTTTTCTTCGCAGGCCATTAGAAATATCCACTAGGGCCGCTAATTGAGAAGGTTTGCATTAGAACTTAGACTGGTTATTTTTTTTTTGGGGGGGGGGGGGGTGTAGGATGAATGTGGCTAAATTACTAGGTGAGTATATAATGTAACTCTACAAGGTTTTTGTATAGTAATATAAAGGAATACCGATACAGAATAGAAGTCCCCTATACAACGACCATTCCGAAATTTCTCCAATCTATGCATCTCGTATTAAATTTCGTATCGATTCAATCTCGCAATCATTTCAATGAATTTAGCGCCCAACTTGAATAAATAAAAATATGTTTTGTCATTAAATGCTTATTTAAACTTTGTTTCAATTTTAGAACATATTAATGTAATACCAAGTCAATAAATAAATAAGTAAATAGGAAAATAAACTGCAGTGGTTGAAATGACTAGAGCAAACTATGCTCCGATCACATGCATTTCAATATTTTGTTTAAATATTTTTCGAAAAGCATTTTCTTCGGGAATTTGTGTGTTGATTTGTACTTGCAGCCAAGGACACTGCAGAAAACAAATGAAGAGTTTAAATGCCAAGCGATCCAAGTGCCATTGTGTTATAAAAAGCCTTTTGAACACAAGCATTACAAGCATGTTTGATGTCCCCATTCTTGTTCCAAATGTCAAATCAATCAGGGAAAGGTAAAAACAATCATATTATTTTGGAAAGCATACGTTATCTGAAACTAAATATATTCAGTTTTCTGTTTCTACTGTAAAATTTCAAATTTGCCACTTAAAACGTTTGGCATTTCCACTCTTCAAATACTTAAAAATAAGTAAATTCGAATCATGTTTTATTTTGCACAGACTTATAAGGATTGCCACGTATTCCAATAGTGCAGAATAGGAAATGGGTGAGATGTAAGTGCCACCATAGGATAAGTTTGGTAGTGAACAACCACGTTCATTATTTCAGCTAAATGTCCAAGTCTTTAATAGAAGAATACAAGACGTACCTATGATCCCAAGGTATACCATGTATCTTTATGTATGCAAACAAGAAGAGGTGCTATTGCGATCTAAACATAACATTGAGTTGTGCAGTTAATCCATTTTTTATATTCTAATAAGCTAACATTCAGGAAATACGATGAAAGTAAAATCTGCTTTCCACAAACCTAAGAAATTATGTTCTTAACGCTAACTTGCTGGTTGCGTTGTTCTGTAAGATGAATATACAACCTACACTCCCGATTATGATGCTTACTTCTGTAATTTTATAACTCGTAATAGATTGATACATTGAAAAGAATATCTAAATATTCATGTAATGTGCAAATTGTAATTATTGTTTGGTATCATCAAAGCTCCATGTATTTGTATTTTACTGGTAGAAAGGAAAGTAAAGATCCTTCTTCGATGGCATAGGAACTTGAAATCCTTGAACAAGTTTTGTAACAGAAGGGTTCCTCTTCCTAAGCATGGAGCTACGCAACCGCTTTTCATTGACACCAATGCAGTGGACTTTGAATTTGTGAATACATAGCTCAATGAGTAACAAGATAAGTGAGAATCCTGCAGCAACACCATAAAGAAAGAATATGGGATACACCTGATCTAATTTGATAGATTCTAATCCTCCTGTTTCTTCAACTATCTTTGTTGGTCGCCACTTCTTCTTCATGTAATTTAATATTCCTCCTTCTTCTAGCTTCCTTAACCTAGGAAATAAAGAAAAAAGGAGTTCCAATACATTAGTAACTGTACAATGTTGTAAAGATATGTTCTAATTCTAATACAATTATACGAAGTAACACATTATACATTTAGAAAGACGCTACTCGGTCCCACAAATATTGTATTAAAATTTTGATTGCTACACCTTATCGTTTTAAAGGGCACATGTCTAGCTTTCAAATCTTAAACAGTGTTGTTTGGTCTGTTGTTGGTTAATTGTAGCTCAGTGAAATACGAGGTATAATTGAAAGGTTGAGTGTGAAATGGACGTCAATTTTCAATGCTGTGACGCACGCGTGTTTTAGGGTTTGAGGCAACAAATGTTGAAACTTCGTCAAATTGGATTCCACTAGGCCTATTAGGTCAGGATCTGGGGGCGCAACTTTCACAGGTGCGCACTTCTCAAGGGAAAATTAGAAATCACTATTTAAAACGTGACACGAGAAAACATTTAGAGAAAGAAATTAAGGGCCATGTTGGGAAAGCTCTAAACGCCATCACCTTTAACCCCGACGACCCCACGTACATGACTTCAGGTAATTTAAACTTGTGTTAATTTACATTAGAAATAATAAAACACACATTAATGGTTAGGAGAGACTGTTGTACCTTGAGCATAGTGTACTTTGGAACATTGTTGTGTTTCTCATTCCCTACGCTACTCCGTACACTATGTTGCATGTCAATCTTCCCAGGCTGTATCCTCGTGGTTTTACCAGGTGTGCCGGTTAATAGTTCTTAATACTTTTCTTACAAAAACACGTTTAATGTGGGAAGAAGGCAAAAAGTGGTTTATTCAAAGTATAGGCCATCGCTAGCCACACATTTTCTTCATCTCTCTGGCAATTTGTGGATGCCCTCCCAGAAAAACTGTACATCTTTTGATGTGGTCCAGTTAGGAAGCCACTTTTCGACATCTCCTTAATTGTTCAGCTGTTGCATGGAAAGTGTGTGAGACCTCGATGAATCCAAGTGGTAGTCGGAAGAGGCCAAGTATGATGAGTACGGCGGGTCGGGCTAGAGTTCCAGCTAAGTCCAGAAATAGTGTTTATGACCGCTTTCTCTGTTTGTGATGGGGCGTTGTCGTGCTACAAAATAACTTTGCCGTGTTTCGTAGCCCATTCTGATAGATTTTCGATCAATGCGTGATTCAAATTGATCATTTGTTGACGGTAGTGAACGGTATTAACCCAGCAAGACAAATGCGGACCAAGACGGCAAATGGTCGTATATTTTGATTCGGCCGGCGTCGAGGATAGGCAGAACCTAGACTAGTAGTCGGGAAGTAGATGTGGGATGGTCAGCGTGCAGCCAAAAGTGGAGATAAGTCGTCGAGGCATTTCCGGGTCGGGCCGTCGCTCTTTGACTTGCCGGCATAGAGGCGACATTCCGACCAATACCCAGCACTTCATGGTGGGCAAAGGATGGGCTCCCGTTCACTGCCTTAGGTCGGGAAAAGACGGCTCTCCGCCCATTTTCTGATGGTCGAGAAAAGAGTGGGGCCCTCTGTTCTTGGTCGGGAAATAAGCGGGGTCCCACCCACTTCCTGGTGGTTGGGTAAAGGTTGGGGGCCGTCAGTTTTCCGAAAGTTTTAATCTGGAATTTATGTAACTAAAGTATCGGCATATTGTTGCAAAAGAATTCTGCCGGCAGGTGTATAATATAGAACGGAGAACCTATTCGACGCATCTCAGCTCAGCTGGGGAGGCGCTGATTTTGTTTTTTGTATTCATTTTGTATTTTCTAATTCACAATTATGAAATGAAGTGTCGAAACTTAGAGATTTTAGGGATCGTCTTCCATTGGATGTTGAATATAAATGTATTGTGCTTGTAGTAAATATGAAAAGAGGAAACGTGCTTTACATTTGTTAAAAACAAACGTGTCTCTATGTTGGATCAGGAACTTATAATTTATTATTATTACTAGCTGTTGCTCGCAGCGTCACTCGGCTCGGAAGCCGACTTTCAGTATCGGGCTCAATGGTCTAGTGGATAAAGCATTGGAAAGCTATTCTGAGAGTATCGGGTTCGATCCCACCTCAGGCCAGCAATTCTCTTCTCTTTTTAAAAATAAAAAACAACAACATTGATTTCGAGTTCGCGTCATATTTCTTTCGTGTGGTAAATACGTCGAGTTTGGAGCCAAATAAAGAGCATTTGCGTCCCGTACTACTTTTCTTATTCAATCAAAAGAAAAACACGAGTGAAAGCCGTCATATACTTGTGGAAACTTACGGTAACAATGTCCCAAAGCAAGACGCTTGTGTGAGTTGGTTTAGACAATTCAAAAGTGGTGATCTCGACTTGAAAGACAAAGAACACCCAGATCAACCAAAAAAATGAAGATGACGAATATCAAGCATTGTTGGACGAAGACGATATGCAAACTCAATAACAAATGGCAGAGAGGTTTATTGTTGGTCGCCGAACCATTTGAAATCGTCTGCATGCCATGGGAAAGATTCAGAAGGTAGGAAAATTGGCACCACATCGGCTGAACGACATTCAGATGGAAAATCGAAAAACGATATGCGAAGTTTTGCTTTCTCGGCATGTGCCCTATCTTCTATCAAGTTATTCAGAGGGGAAATATTTTTCAAAATTGGACTGGTCTTTGGCATACTTCCAGGTTAAATTATTAAAAAAGGAGGCCATATACTGCCTTTCAGTTCGGAAATCATAAGTTTCAGTTTATGCGACTCCATTTCGGCCTGGTATTCATCGCTATGATGAATTCAATGTTCGACCTAGAAACTATAAATTGGAGAAAGTTTATGTAGATGACGTTTGCTATTTTACACAGACTTTTGAGCAGCATTTGATGAGAATTGAAACTATTTTGAAAACATTGCTTCGTTATGGATTAACTGTTAAAATTCAAAAATGTAAATTTGGCATATCATAAATACATTTTTGTAGGTCGCATTATCAACGGACAAGAAATTTATATAGATCCTAAAGGAAATGAAGCAATCTTGAATTATCCACAACAACGTAATAAACGTCAATTACAGCGATGGATCGGTTTGTGCAATTGGATGCTGAAATTTATTATCCATTACGCCTGAATAATGTCTCCTTCTATAAACACTTGGAAAAGGGTGAAAAATTGTCTTTGAGCAAGGAAATAGAAAATGTCTTTGTGAAGATGAAAAACCTTTTGGTAAATACTCCTGTATTAGCACAACCCGATTTCCGAAAGCCTTTTTACATTGTTGTCGATGCCCCTTCGACTGGGATAGGGACTATTTAGGACTGGGTTAAATAGAAGAACAGCCAATCATCCAGTATACAAGTTTTGCTTTAAAGGATCCAGAACGACGAAATTCAATTACGGAAAGACAATGTTTGGCTATAATGTATACTATTGAAAAATGTTCTCAGCTTTTAAAGAGCAAATTCTTTACTGTGTATACAAATCACAAATGTTTAAAATGGCTAATGATCAAAGCAATGTGACTCTCGTATTTTTAGGTGGGCAATAAGATTTCAAGAAAACGACTTTAAAGTATGTTATATGCCAGGCGAATTGAATAAGGTTGCAGATGCACTAAGTAGAGCCCCTGCAGATCTCTTAGAAAACCTTCATTATGTGAATGTCAATCAGCCTGATTTAGTCGAAAGTTTTATACAATTTTATTTAATTGCAACCTACCTCCGCCTACAGGTACCGCAATCCAAATTAATACAAAGACAAACTTTTAAGGTCGTTTTATACTAGGTTGTTCTCATTCATGGCTTTAAACCGTCCACTTGCATGTCCTGCAGTCCTCATTTTACCGAAAACGTGAAACGCACTTTTTTATGAACGAAAACCTTTTCAAAGAAAAAAACAGCTACATTAAAACTTATTAATTTTAGCTCAGGCATTTGATTGAGCGTTTAACGATAAGAAATTTTTAACTTGGGAAAACTCCAAGTGGGTTCAAAGTTAGATAATGAACAAGATGTTTAAACGGAAACTGACCGTTCGCAATAAATCATGAAACCGGCCAACGCCAAGCGCGTTTAACGGTAAATGAAACATTTCTCCACTGACAACTTATATCACTCACTCTACAACGCCCCTATACATTGGTACCGTGTCCACAAGTAATACAATGGCCAAGATGTATAATTGAAAACAAGCCATTTGCTATACGTCATCACACGGGCCAACATCAAGAGCGACTATAGGTAACTAGAACTCCACGTTGCCGCAACAAAAATGCTACACAGCTCAAGACGTCCCTATACACAGACACCGTGACCACTTTCAGAACATCTGACAAAACATTTACTACGTCATGATAAAAACTTTAAATTTATTTATTAATATACAAAGAATATAATGTGTACAAATTAAAAAACAAATATAACCTATTTCAAGACCAATAAACCATTGATTATAACGAAAAAACGCAAAAAAGTGAAAACTATGAATGTAAAATAGTTTTTCTATAAATGTCCCTGACATATGAACCGTTTGCCTTGACGGGAACCGACGTTTACCTTGCCGGTAAGACTTCATAAAAAACAAGATTTGAACTTTAAATAGTATGTTTAATCATAGTTATATTTTGATCACTTTGGTATATGCTGCATTGCTTCATGTTCTGAACATGAGGAAATAACGGAAATTCATGTAAAGTTGACAGAAAAGGGTGGAACTAGGGTACCCAAAGCATAGATAAATGACGGGAGTCGACCCCGACATTGCCAGTAAAATAGTGTTCCTGCGTGACTTTTCAACATTGAATAGTATGTTTAATTTTAGTAACATTTGGATCACTTTTGGATATGTTACTTATTTCCATGTCCTAAGCAATAAAATGAATCGAAAGGTAAGGTAAGTTTGCCACAAGATAGGATTTACAGTTTTTAATAAAGAGATGTTTTGAACTTTGAAAATTTACATGAGTAGCTATTAAACTATAAACAGAAACCTGAAATAAAGAGATATTTTGATCATTTTAGATATACCAGGTGTATGCATAAGTAGTTTCCGGTTTACCTAAGAGATGGCGCCAGCGAAAGGTACGCAGCGTATTCATTTGACACATACGTCATTTTGTTCGTCTGACACTAAACTACAAACACACACAAGTTGAGTCCGCCAAACACTAGCGTCTTTGTTTTATCGTTCAGTGATCATGTCGAAGTTTGTGCCTGAAACAGAACATTTGCGGCACGCATTGCATTTCTTATTTAATTAAAAGAAAAAGGCTGTTGAAAGTCATCGTGTGCTGGTAGAAACATATGGTGAACACGCTCTATCGATTAGAACATGTGAGACATTGTTTCGACCATTTAAAAGTGGTGATTTCAATGTGAAAGACAGTGCGCGCTCTGGTAGACCACAATAGTGCGAAAACGAGCAATTGAAGGTGTTATTGGAGGATGAACCAACTCAACAGCAATTGGCAAAAGCATTAAATGTGTCACAATAAACAATCAGCAGACGTTTACGAGCAATGGGGAAGATCAATAAACTGGGTAAATTGGTCCCACACGATCTGAATGAACGTCAAATGGAAAATCGCAAAGTCACTTGTGAAATGCTGCTTCAACGCCACGAAAGAAAATCCTTTTTGTATCGAATTGTGACGGGTGACGAAATGTGGATTTATTTTGAAAAACCGAATCGGAAAAAATCGTGGCTTTCACCTGGCGAAGCCGGTCCTTCAACACCAAGGCCAAATCGCTTCGGCAAGAAGACCATACTTTGTGTCTGGTGGGACCAGAGCCGTATTGTGTATTATGAACTCTTGAAGCCCGGCGAAACCGTTAATGCACAACGCTATCGCCAACAAATGATTAATTTAAATCACGCATCAATCGAAAGACGACCGGAATGGCCCGAAGACATGGCAAAGTGATTGTGTTACACGACAATGCGCCGTCTCACACAGCAAAAACAGTGAAAGACACCTTGAAATCGCTTGGATGGGACATCCTTCCGCACCCGCCGTACTCCCCAGACCTGGCGCTATCTGACTATCTCCTCTTCGCATCAATGGGGCACGCGCTCGCAGAGCAGCACTTCAGCAATTTCAAAGACGTTGGAAAATGGCTCGACGAATGGTTTTCCGCAAAAGACAAGCAGTTTTTCTGGCATGGTATGCATCAATTACCTGAAAGATGGGAGAAATTTGTAGAAACCGATGGCCAATATTTTGAATAAACAAAATTAATTTCCCTTGAAAATTACGTGTTTTCTTTACAAAAAAAAAAAAACGGCAAAAACTTATGCATACACCTGGTATTGTTTGGTTCCATGTGCTTAACGTTAAAAGTTATTGGGAGGTAAGATAGAGATGGTAAACAGAACGAAGAAGCTCCCTCTCTCGGAGAAAAACAAAGCAAATGTCGGCTTGGTACCCTTTACCTAGCACGACATTTCACGCATCATCTACAGGCGTGAAACTTACAAGGAACACTACCCAAGTGTAACACTCCGATTTTGATAAAATTTGGCAGATAGATACCACACGTGAAATAAACGAATACGTGTTTTTTGTTTCTGCGGAAAAACGGTTTTAGGGGGCAAAATCCCCCACCCAAAATAGTGAAAGTGGCCGCCCGAAAGGCGAGAAGAAGTGGACCGAAGTGAATGAAATTGTGCACAGAGATGGTAGACGTAAAATGAGGAAATTCGTGTATCGTATTTTCCTGGAAACAACGGGTGGGTGGAGCACAGACCCCTCCAAACATTTGACCACGAAATATCAAAAGTGCTAATAAATGTACGTCAAAAGTGCCGAAAGGACATGGAGAATTGCAACGAAACTGTGTGTAGGGACAATACGCACAACAGATGCGAACATGTGTTGCTTAGTTTGTGCGGAAAATAGCGTGGGGGACAAGGCGCCCTCCGAAAAACGGTAAATATTACCGCAGGAGCGCAGGAAGGAGTGGACCGAAGCGAATGAAATTGTGCATAGATATTGTAGATGTAAAAGAAGGCAATAGTTGTTTCCCAAGTGTCCACAAACACTAGGTAAGCAACGGGCCAAACTATTTACTCTAGGCTATTCCCACTTCGAATATAAATTTCAAGTAAAGTCGATCAGCCTATCAAAAACACACGGTGAGTAGTCGCTGATCGATAAACGGTTTACACTTGATAATACTCAATAAGCAATATCTCTCAAAACACGTCTATCGCTCTCAAACAAACACTAGGTAAGCGTCGCGCCAAACTATTTACTTTTTGCTATTTCTGCTTGCAATAAAAGAAATACTTTATTTGACACTCATTCAATTAGAAAACTAAGTTCAGCTATACTATCTAGAAGTTACATGTTGTAGGTTTCATCAAAGATTCAACCGGCTCTGTGGTAACGGATTTTCAATGTCCGCCATAATACTCAAGAAATCAGCAAGTGTGGTGCTCTTCGCGTTTAACACTAACAGGAAAGACAAATCTCTTCCCATTGGTCACGACAGCTTTTCCGGTTCCAACAAGGACACAACTAAACAATGTGAAATAACTTAGTCTAGAAGAATCCTATAGGCTTCTGCTGGAAGAGAATTACGTGAATAGACACTGAAAATTGATCTAAAGAAAAATATCTGAAATGTGTAAAACTTAATAGTAGCCACATACGCAATTTTACTATCAAGAACATTTTGGACACCTCGACATGTATGGTGCTCCTCGTCCGATGCCATACGGAATAGAGCCAACGCTCCTCCCAGCTCTTGACTGACGGTTCCAACAAGTAGACGCACCAGTTAGCAGCGCAGACACTCCTCGTTTCAGAATAATCCCTTCTAACACTTTGTTAGAACATGGAATCTAATGCCTTGAACCACTACTCTAGTTAGATCTCACTAGAGAGCAAAGATATAGGGCTTGTTATCACTCCCTAACCAGGCGTCTTTACTACCAATGCGCGAAATGCCTTCAAAATGAAATTCTTTAAAGGAACATTCAAAATCCATTTATTCCGTTCATGAAGAAGCGAACTCAAAGTTTTATACAATTTTATAAAACTGTATACAATAATATTATACAGTTTTATACAATTTTATTTAATTGCAACTTAAATGTTCATATAGGTACCGCAACGCAAATTAATAGAAGAAACAAACTTTTACCGACGTTTTACACTATGTTTTTCTTATTCTCGGCGTCAAACCGACCTGCAGTACTCATTTTACAGATAATGTAAAAGGCACTTTTTTCTACGAACAAGAACTTTTTCTAAAAAAAAAGCTACATTTAAACTTATTGATTTTAGCACCGGCATTTGATTGGGCCTCTAACGGTAACAAATATTTTCCTTGGGAATACTGCAAGTAAGGTCAGAGTTAAACAATGAACAGGATGTATAAATGGAAAATGACCGTTCTCAATAAATCATGACACCGGCCAACAAAAAGTGCGTTTAACGTTAAGTTAAACATTTCTCCGCCAGCAACTTATATCACTCACTCTATACCGCCCCTATACATAGGTACCGTGTCCACAAGTAATACAATGGACAAGATGTATAATTGAAAACAAGCCATTTGCTAAACATCATCACAGCGAACGACACCAAGGGTGTTCAACGGTAAGTGAAGCATTTCCCCACCGACAACTTTCATCACTTACTCTATACCGCCCCTATACATAGGTACTGTGTCCAAAAGTATTATAATGGACCAGATGTATAAATGAAAACAAACCATTTGCTTACATCACCGCACCGGCCAACACCAGGGGCGTGTAACGGAAAGTGAAATATTTCTCCACTGGTAACTTTCATAACTCACGCCATACCACCCCTATACATAGGTTCCGTGTCCACAAATAATTCAATGGACAAGATGTATAAATTAAAACCAGATATTTGCAATACATCATTACACCGACCAACACCAAGAGCGACTAAAACTAGTACTTGTCTCTTCATCAAATTTTTTTTCGTTACACAGCATAATACCGCCATTGACCTTGCCTCAAAGTACTGTGACCTTTTTGATACAACAAACAAAAAAGTTACAACGATATGATAATATTTTCAAATGTATTTATTTATATACAAAGCATATATTGTGTACAAACCAAAAAATCAATTATAGATCTATTTCAAATACAGTAAACCAATAGTTATAACGAAAAATCCCAAAAATAGTGAAAGACGTGAGTGCAAAAAAGCTTTTTTATTAATGTCCCTGCTACATGAACCGTGTGTTTTGACAATAACCAACGCTTACCTTGCCGTTAAAACTTCATTCAAACCCCAGACTTATCAATTGCTTGAGTTTTTAATTTGAATATTATATTTAATTATAGTGACATTTGGACCATTCTTGGATATATTGGATTGCTTCATGTGTTGAACATGATTAAATAACGAAATCTGACTTAACTTACTAGACAAAAGGGAGCACGCAAAGATAAATGACGGAGGTTGACCCCGATCTTGCCGATAAAAGAGTATTCCTGCATGACTACTCAACTATCAATAGTATGATTACTTATAGTCATATTTGGATCACTTTTTGGTAAGTTGCACTGCTTTATGTGTGTAACTTTGGAAAATAACGGAAATTAATGTAACCTTGAGAGAACAGGGTCGACCTAGGATACCGAATAATTTGGAAATATGACTTTTCAATTTTAAGATGTATGCTTGTGATATTTAGACCTTTTTCGATATGTTGCATTACTCAAGTGATGAACTTAAGGAAATAACGGAAACTTATGTAATGTTGAAAGAAAAGTGTCGACCTAAGGTCCCCAACGCATAGATAAATGACGGGAGTCGACTCCGACATTGCCGGTAAGAGAACATTCCTGCGTGACTTTTCAACTTTCAATAGTATATTTATTTATAGTGCGATTTGGATCACTTTTGTAAAGTGGCATTATTTCATGTCGTAAACATTAAAAACTAAAGAAAATTAACATAACGCTGAGTGAAAAGGGTCGACCTAGGATACCCAATACTCAACATTTACACAGGTACTTTTCGAATTTTGAAAAATTTCATTCATTAATTGTTCAACTATAAATAGTAATTTTAAATAAAGAAATATTTCGACCATTTTTGGATAGGTTGCATGGTTCCATCTGCTAATCATGAAAAAATAAAGAAACTTGATATAACGTTTCAAATAAAGGCGAACATAGGAACCAATACATAGATAAATGAGGGTAGTCAACACCGACATTGCAGGTAAGAGAATGTTCCTGCGTGACATTTCAACTTTGAATAGTATATTTATTTATAGTGCCATTTGGATCACTTCTGGATATGTGGCATTGTTTCATGCGCTGAACATTAGTAAATAACGAAAATTGTTTTAACTTTGAGAGAAATAATTCGACCTAGGGTACCCAATACTCTACATTTACAAAGGCGCCTTTCGAACCTTGATTTTTTTTTGCCTGACTTTTCAAATATAAATAGTAAACTTAAATAAAGAGATATTTGCACCATCTTTTGCTATGTGGCATTGCTGCATGTGTTGAAAATGAGGAAATAACGGAAATTGCTATAAAGTTGACAGAAAAGGGACAATCTAGGGTAACCAACGCAAAGATATATGACGAGATTCGAAATAAAGAAATATTTTGATAATTTTGGTTTGATTCCATCTGCTTAACGTTAAAAGTTATTGGAAGGGAAGGTAACTTTGATAGAGATTGTAAACAAACGAACAAGTTTCCTCTCCCGAAAAAAAAAACAAGCCGAATGTCGGCTTAGTAGTCTTTACCTAGCCCGACACTTTCACACATCATCTACCAGCTTCAACATTAGATATTTGAATTTTATTGGATTGTTAGTAGAGCGTTGCCTGGGACTTGAGTGGAACAATGCCAAATTGTAGAGCAGACATAGAAGAAATTATAGTAAGGAAATGGCAAAGTCTTTGGGAACAGAGTAGCAAGTCTAGAAGATTGTTTAGAATAATTGATAATGTATCAACTAGACTGGAAGGAATGGAACCCAAGTGGGGGACTGATACAATTTCTAAGTGGCCACGGGCCTTATAGGGCAAAGTTATTTGAACTTGGCTTGGTGGACTCTTCGGAATGCGAGTGTGGTCAAGAATCAACACCGGGGCACGTGGTTCTTGTGTGCCCCAACAATCAAATAAACGATCAGGGAACAGAATTGCAACAGATTATTGACTTAAGAAGAGATTTGCAAGAGCATACAATTGGGGATATGATAAACAACGAAGACTTACATGTCGCCCCAGGATTATAAGCGCTGGAGCGATACAACCGAATAATTCAGTGGCTATTCGGCAAACAATATTGCTGCTTAGAAGTTCTGTTCACTTACAAATTGTGATACAAGGAACCTTCTCTGCGTACCTCACTTAATTACTCTATGGCTTATGGAACTCGCAAGTTCATTGCCGCAGTAACAAACGTTTCCCATAGGATTTTATCCTGGGCAAGATCAAGCAAGTTTTCATCACAAATCGAGAATAGAATCGAGTTAAAACACGAAAACATCATCATCTTTCAATATCGCAATATAAAAATTATTGTTCTATCCGATGGGAATATTACAAGGGAAAAACGGAACATTAGTGTTTATTTCGAAAAAAAAATGCTCTGATGGTATATTAAATCTTCAGGGCTGGTAATTAGGAGGTGACCAGTATTTCTTTCAGAGAGGTATATTTACTCTCCAGAGTGAGTCAATATTCGCCCCTCCATTAAAAATAACAAATATTGCAATATTAATGGCTCATTCATTGCCTAGATTTACAGCCTGTGTAGTAAAGCGAACAAGAAACATTGAAAATTTACACAATAAGTAGAAACTTCATTTTGTCATACTCTTTCTTTCTTTTGAAACTGGGGCATTTTCAGAGGTAGCTAGAAATTCTGCAGAAAGTCAAACCCTCAGTTTGCGGGATAATAAATGGACGTAATGATTTTTCGAAAGAACGGGACTTTCTAAAACCAGGAAAATCAGTTTTTTCTCGTCTTTTTATTTATATACGTGGTACTCACAATTCTTATACCGTAGTATTTTGTATTCTATTGCAATTTCAGTAAGACCTCATTCATTTTTGTGACAATTAGAACAAAAGCTGTATTATTTTAACACTTAAATATTTCTTTATCTTTTTTATATAATACTAAATTCGTCATTTAATTTACTGTGAACATGATCCACATGCTTCTCGAATTCCTTTCTATATTCCATATCTCTTCCAGATTTTTTCTTCTTCGTTTGCTGAGGAGGCTATACCGCCTCCTGTTGCTACCCGCCGTGGTGTGTAGCACCTACGAGAGTGTTTGTAATCTCTCCGCTTTTATTCCTTCTAAAGAATTGAGAGATCCCCCCGGAAAAAATCCTGAAAGAAACACTGGAAATGATTAACTCACTCTGGAGGTAATTAATACCCCCGGACACCCCCCCCCCCAAGATACCCTCCCTATTCTATTATCGTTTTGTATATAAAGTGCTTCGTACAAATGCTTTCAATTACGACAACTCTCTTTCTTTCCTTCCTCTCTATCCATATTTCATCTTGCATTGGAACAAAATATACCGTTATGACAAATAAAAATAACACTATCCAACTTTAAACGGTGCCACACCTTTGAAAATATTTTTTTCGGAATAATAATAATAATGTTGATAATAATTAACAACGTATGTACGCAGAGGCTGATTTGCAGTTTATAATGATGTCGTAGCATACTTCATTTTGTGTACCTTTATTAAAACAGTAATTTTTCTAATTTGATAACAGTTATTTTCCATTAACACAGTGTATCTAAGATAATAATATTGAACGGATCATCTTTTCACACTTTTCTATATTTCCATGTTTCATATACGCAGCTTGACAAGCAACACTAAATAGAAGTAGTACAAAATCGTTACAATTTGAAACCGTTTTGTAGCGTTAACCACTAGATGAAGCAGTGTGAGATAATTGTAGGAGGATGTTAGAGGAGTAGGGGAGGTCCCCAAGAAGTTTGAAGAATGTATATGTAATAGAAGACGAGATATGTGGTAAACAGTGATTTTTTTAAAACTATTTTTATAAAATTGTCATCCATGATTTTGCAGCTGCCATGTTTTCGCTCGGTGTACCTGGTCATGAAACCCGATATGAAACCACTGTCATTGTCCGGGAAACCATTTGCGATTTTCTTCTCTTAATCCTTGAATGTTCGTTGAATACTATTTAACTATATCACATTTTCGTGTTCAAATGAACTTGATATTAAAATTGATTTATTTTAGCATTCTCCCTTTTTGCTCTGTACTCTTCTTTGGTTGTAGAAAAGGAAAGTTATTTATTAACATAAAATAGTTTGGAGAGATTTTGTTCCGTGGTTTCCTTCATTGGAAATTCTGCAGAAGGAATATCTGGTCCTTTGGCTGCCTGTCTCATACTGCTAGTACGTTTGAAATATTTTTTTTGTTAGCCTCATTATGATCTGGGTCGACGAATCATCATTTTTGATAACCAATAGGAAACAAGCATTATAAGTGTTCTTTCGGCTTTTAGAAAGAGAAATTTTATTGCAGGTTTCCTGTAAGTTTTGGGAAAATTATTTTCGAATAAACCGTTAAGTTTTATTCTATAGAGAAATAGATGATGTATTACCTTATTGAGAAGAACAGAGCTGAGATGTTTGGCCTTTGTTAGATTGTAGACAGTACTTGGAGTATTAGTTACTTTTGTGGTGGGTCTTTAAGAAGAAAAGAATGTAAGCACTTATACTTTGAAACTGATTTTAAAGAATTTGGCGTTCATCGTAATAAATAACCACTTAGTTGGAGAGATATCATAAATATGCCATCAATCGCTGACATGATGATGATAAATAGCTTGTAAATTTCATGTTTGCAGAAAGAGTGAACCTCAATTATCATGGTTAGTTTTTATGAACCATTCAAATGAGGAAGAGCGTATGTAATTAATGGTAAAGGTGATTAGTTTATAACTTTAAGAAATCTTTTAGAACCGAACCATTTTGCACAGTACAGTTAGGAAATATATTCGTTGTTAATATTTTCGGTTTGCTCTGAAATTGTTTCTTATTTGTCTGAACTGTCTATTTGATAAATCTAAAGAAGATGTACGAAGTTTATTGGAACCTGCATTGAAAACACAGCGCCCTGTTTTATTGCTCATTCATTTTCTAATGAACATGAAAAATTTTATACCTGGAGGGAACAGATAGAATTATGTATATGCACAAAGTTTGTTACCTCTAGAAAATTTGAGATCTTTATAAATTTCAGGAACTAAAGACGTAATATTATTGTTTTGCTTACATTTGTTTGAAACTCAGCGAACGAATTAATTTTGCTTTTAGAATTTTGATAGCTGATATTCTATGGAAGTTAAACTTTGACTTCTTTACTTTGTATTTGTTATTGTGAATTACAAACATCTATACCCCTGGCAGGATTTGAATTTGAGATCACTTTTTTGTTCATATTAAAATAATTGTACCTAAATTTTGTCTCTTAACACTTCTGATATAAGTTATTTTCGGCTGAACTGAAGATGGAATAAGGTAGGGGAGAGTATATTGCAAGTAATTTTAATGCAATTTTTGATTCGTAATAATTTAGAATATATCTTGTTGTAGACTGAAACTCTTTACTAAAATTTCTTCTTGATTTTAGGAATCAAAGTAACGATTCTTTAATTTGAGACGCTAAAGCAACGGAAGAAGTCAAATAAAATATACTTCTTTGTTGAAGAAATACATTATTTTCTGTCATCACACTTGTTAAAATTATTTTTCTGCCCTCTTGAATAGCACGGAAATACTTTACCACGAAACTACAGTGACTTGTTCCATTTGAAAATTGACTAATAATATGCCCAGCAACGGAAGTGGAACTTGCTTACCTAGAGTTTGTTAATCCAGACGGGGAATGCTGGCTAAATTATTAAAAAAATATGATGATGGTTGTTCTGTCCAAAGGCAGCTCTTGACCTGAAGGTCTAAGTGAACCAATTGTGATTTAGCAGTGCCTTGTTTCAATTGTCCTAAGATTGAGACAGAAAAATTAACGTGGATAGTTTTGTTATTTGCGTTGCATGGAAAATTTAATATATTTTTATGCCAATGGGGGAAGAACCTATATTTTGAGTTAGCTTGCAAAGAGGACCAGAAATAACAAGCAGATTTTTATATTCAACTTGATTATGATAGTTCATAATGGTTGGAAAGGTGAAAACTATGGCGAGATTTTCAGAGAACATTTTAATCCTAGCAATTTTTTACCGAAACCTATTCTTGAATTGTATTATAATATTAACTGGACGCCTTAAAATATCTGGCACTAATCGAAAATGAATTTAGAAGCTTGCTATTCCTATTTTAAAGACTAAGGAGAAGACATATTCGTATAAACATGGTTATTACAAACATTCCCATTTAAGAATATTACCATTTATTGCTGAAATAGGCACTTAATTTTTATAGTATCTGAAAACAGAGAACCCTAGCAACTTTATTTTATTTGCTCCTTAATTATATTAGTGCTGCACTATGGACCTAAGTGACTGGTAAAATTATTTGAAGCCGATTTGAAGCTTGAATTAACTTAAATGCTTTTAGATAACTTTTACATTTGTCGAACTGCCTGCTATCTTATTGAAACTATATTGCATTGAAATTTTTATGCGTATGCTGATTGTGCATGATAAAGCTTACATGGTACGAGCAGGGATCGAACCGATGACCCGATGCACTAAAGACAAATGTTGAGTTTTATTTGAAGTGAGGAACATATTTTGTTTGAAATTATTGCTGGAATATACAATTTTAAATAGCATCGTATCCTTTTTGTACATTTGTCGTTTACCTACCAGGGTGAAATAATATGACTACGAATTGCTCGCCCCAGGTTCAAATTTTGGCCAGGACAGTGGAGACTTTATGGTAACTTTTTATGCCTGGCACATTGAGCTGAACTGACCATTCTATGAAATTGAATAGCAGAGTGTTTATGATATTTCCGGACATTTTGGGAAGGTAAAGGGGAGTAAAGCATGGGTTGACCACTTGTGAAAAATATTCAAGTGAGTAATATATTTTGTTTGAAATTATTGTTGGAATATACAATTTTAGATAACATTCATAAAAACACGGTTGTTGTATACTTAATCTTTGCCTAAGACGTTAATTAAAAAAAAACTTATGGTCTTTTGCCTATGAATCACGCGACCTGTTATTGAAATCCCGGACAGGACACTGGAGATTTTTTTGTAGTGTTTTTTTATACCTGACGCTCTGAGGTCCACGAAGCTTCTTATGAAATTCAATACCAAAGTGTCATTGATATTTTGGACACCTTGGCAAGGTAATGTCGGTTAAGCGTATATACTATATGCTTACTTTGTACTATAGGTCAAGAAAATGTGTCTACATTTCCCATGCGCCGTTTAAGACGCATAAATGTTGCACAGGGGATGGCTTTATATTTTTATACTCTTTTGTGAAATAAAAAGAGAACCTTAATCAAAATGTAGCTACTGTGGCCAGATGCGATATATTTTTACTGAATGACTGAATTCTTTTCATTTGTTATGTTTTTAATCTAATTTTAGCGCATATACTAGTATAAAGAAGTGTTCCTTACCTCTTTGAAAGTTTTGTATTGGCTTTCTTTATTTTAAAAGCACTTTAGTTTATATTTCTGTACTGCACACGATTGAAGAGAACAATTTAATTATTTTTATGATCTTTAGGCAATTTTTATCTAGGCCAGGCATTATGTTTAGAGGTGCACGAGATAATACTTTACAATTATGACGCTTACATTGTTTAACTTATATTTTTAAAAAATCATAAACTATCGTTGAAAGAAGGCTTTGTAGAAACTTGGCAGACATGGTCAACTTTTTTTTTCAAATGTTTATGGATCAAGATCGAACATCATTGGTGTTATTTCGCATTCTTTTGCTTAATTAGGCATTTAATCAACAAGAGTTTTTGTTGTATTGCACCTACAGTGCTTAAGAGAACAAGTTGTTTGCACCCATAATACTCGGGGGAACGTATTGTTATTATGGAAATCAGTGCTACTGAAAGATGATTGACAGTTTTTTCGTATAGTCTTTTATATTTACTGTTCACCTTTTAATTAAAATGTTCAGCTAGAGATATCGATTCCGCAGATAAGGTTTGAAACTTGAAACTTCAAGTCGCTGGTTTACAGGCCTTTGCGTAACAAGTAAACATGGGAACCTATTTCGCATATACTTTATTTTATACGGAAATTCAAAAATAGAAATAATTATGTTTCAGTCAGGCCATAATATTTTATTTTCTGCTTTTGCATTGATTGGGTAGAATATCAACATAGAAGAGGAATAAAAGCAAGAGACATATACAAAATTTAAGTTAAATAATTAACATTATTATTATTATAATTGTAATAAAAATAATATGCTAAAATAACACCTAAACATACAGAAATAATACTGGTCGAAGGCAAACAGGTTTAACTAATAATTTGCTTGGCGCTTACTATCACTTACTATTTGTTTACTAAAGACCAATCGTCAGAGGTTTAGCGAATGCTAAGCGACAACAGTAACTTTTTAATATAGCCGAGGGAAATAATCTAAACAACAGTGATAATTGAAAACCATCTCGAGCGATAAGGGTAAAATATTATGGCATGTAAAGGAGGTCTGACCTGAGGACTTGAATTATATGTGAAATAATACTGATCAGATTATGTGCGAGTGAAAAAGTTTATGTTCCAGTCTACATTTTTTTTAAATGCTAAAAGATGAAGTCGTCTTGTAAAGTGAAAATCATGACAAAATCGTTAAAGGTACAAATTATTATTACTATAAAGAAAATTAGATGTTTAGTTTCGCATATTTCAGCGATTTAATTCAATTCTTTTTTAAAATCTAACTTTATTAGTTACAAGTTTTCTGGAAGTTACTGACAAATGAAATTAAAGCTGATTTTTAAATTTCTCTTTCCTCTGATGATCGAGTGGAAAATAGTCTTTGAATAATTTATTAAACAATAGCTGTTCCATACTTTTTTAAAACAGATGAAAGCAGTGAAAATACTGTATAGTTTCGTGAAATTGGATAGGTTGGGATATTCTCGGGATATCCAATGGATATCCTGACTTAAATTTTTTTTTATCATAATATTGTTTAAATCAATATTGTAGAGTGTGGATAACTGAGATATAACTAACTAACTAACTCTATGGCTTATGGAACTCGCAAGTTCATCGCCGCAGTAACAAACGTTCGCCATTGGATTCTATCCTGGGCAGTATCAAGCCAGTTTTCATCATGAACACCTACTTCTCGAAGATCTCTTCTAATATTGTCCTCCCAACGACGTCTCGGTCTTCCCAATGGCCTTTTTCCATCGGGCCTTCCAACCAGGATAGAATATAATCTTCGTTTTTCCCCCATCCGAGCTACATGCCCTGCCCACCTTAGTCGTCTC
>JAGDQP010027123.1:0-25286 GCA_022664845.1 Lepisma saccharinum
TATATATATATATATATATATATATATATATATATATATATATATAATGAAGTAAGGAACGTATGCACTGAAATCTATAGTAGAGAGTGCTACAAATTAAAAAACATATTGCACTCAATGTCCGATGTCACATGTGTCTTCCTCATCATTTGAGTCGTTACCATTTTTCTGATTTGGTAGTACAGTGCTCGAAGTGGGTTGGAAAAGGTATCTTGCACTTAGTAGTGGCGATTGCCTATTGAAAGTGAAGGCAATGTGCTCTCATTAATCAAAAAAGGTATGCCAAATACAAAATAAAAAAGGTAAGAAGAGTACGGTGTGTCCCCTTGTGCCCACCCCCAACTTCGAGCACTGTGGTAGTCAATAATGTCTTTGTAAAAACTCAATTTCGGCACATTTCGCCACTGAGACCCAAAATGTTTACACGATACAGTCAACATCTCTCAACTTCAAAATCCTCACAGATTTATCAGGATAAATTACCTCTGGATTCACCATTATCAAAGCTCTCCCTTTTCTACAAATGTCTCATTTTGAGCCAACGTCTGTTTTGTTCTGATAGTACATCTGAATTGTTTGCTGTGGTTTTTCTAGTATATACCTTTTGCAAGCGAAAATTTTGAAATTCCAGTTGGCTGTAGGCTTGAAATGAAAAAGGGCCTTTACTTTCCAATCATATTTCCCAAGATGTTTTATAGTGAGATAGAAAATTATGGAATTCTTCGGGCTGCATTAAAGTCTCATTTAAAAAGAAACCTCTCAATGTTACCGAAAACCAGGCATGTTTGACAAACGAGGCGGAGAGCATTGCTACTAATATTGAGTTTTTGTTTCGCCTTCCAAATTCATCGGCAAAACACCTCAACAGAAATATCCCACAAAAAAGATTCCTATGCCTTTTTCTAGCGCTTTCAGGCGTAACTTCTTTAACATTAATGCCCATGGTTTCTCTAATACTATACTTCACAGCTATTCTGTAAATCACGACATTAACACATAACCAACTTATCTGCCTTGCGCGTAACTTCTATACGTGAACTCTACCAGAAGATGTAGATGGTCTGTATTGCAACTTAGACAAATGCAGGCGGTCGGGTTTGCAACTGAACCTTTTTTTTTTTCAAGGTAAAATATCAGTATGGTGTAAAGAGATCATTCCAAGTTATGTAGTGGTGAGTGATAAACAAATTCCGTTGCAAAAACAGAATATTATATATTTTTTAGATGACCCGTTTTGCAACTAGGTGACTTACTTCCAGAGATATCTAGTTACCTCCTGAATACCCGAAACTTTTTTTCGTAATGACAACAAATGTATGGTGCCTACAAAGTTACCTTAACAACAAACGTATGGGTTGAATGCATTTCCATTTATGGCCTTTTTAGGAATCTAAGGCTCAGGTCGGAATAGGGTAGAGGAAAGGGTTCGGGAAGGTCTTGGCCAAGGCCTATGTTGAAGATGCGATCCCGGCTTTTGCCTGGTGTGACTGATGAAACACCCTGGAAAAGTCTGTCAGAATGGTCAGCCGCTGGGATCGAATCCACGACCTCCCGAATGCTACCCCAACGCTTTACCACTGAGCAACGGCTCAGTGTGATAGCAAGCATGCAGTATTGTGACCGTGTGTTGATTTATAAAAGATCCGCATTTGCGATTAGTAATTTATTGCCAGTAAAAATTTTCCGACTTATATAGTTATTAATACAACATTGCTAGTGCGTAAGAAATTATTATTTGCAAGTTGTGTACTAACCCATGATTTTTAATTGGTAAATTAAATTAATTAGTGCCAATCAAAGGAAGTAGCAGTATTCTCCAAATTCATCAAGAACGGAAGCATGCAGAGTAAAGGGAGAAACCTATTAATCTTTAGGGCACGCAAGCATTGACAGTATCGTGGTCACAACGCAATCCACCGGGTAATATGACTTATAATTGCTCTTAAGTATGGAAAGGATAAAAAGAATGGCAGATCATTCGTTTGTTGTGACATGTTTGCTGTAGTGGATAGAGCGCCAGGTTTTAAAGCCGGGTGGTCCTGGTTCGATACTCGCCAACTGCCCACATATTTCATAAGTTTTTAGAGGACTTTACATTTTCTTTCTTTCTGCTTAACAATTTCTTCCTTTCTTTTCTTTTTCTTTTTTTTGCTTCTTTTGCATTTTTAAACATCTTACGAATTCAGTAACATAGGTTAGAACAGTGGTAAGATTTTTTTTTTTTGGTTATACATATTTTCAAAACTTTACACACTTCACATAAATAGTAATATTTTCCATGTCAAAGCTTTGCTTTTATATACTTATATATTAATCTTAAATAAACATAGTCATGGGATATAGTCATTTAATATCTGGCTCGGCTCCCTCTGACCCTGCGGAGCGCAGAGTTACGTCGTGGAAGTGAGTCTGGAAGTCCCTGGAACACTTCCGGAGGAAGTTGACACCACACAGTCTGCAGAGCGGAAACTAATTGCGGCCTGTTCGTCGGTGGAGGATCCAGTGCACGGAGCCTGAGTTCAACGGCATCCCAGATATGATCGTTGGGGTTCATATCAAGACTTCGGGGTGGCCAGCTCAATCGTTGGACTTCCCCAACATGCTCTTCGAACCATTTTCGAACGAACTTGGAGCGATGTGGCGGCGTATTGTCATCTTGAAAAACCGCAAGGTCGTCAGAATGTTGAAAGGCAAAAATCGGGTGTAGGTGATCTCCAAGCACCTACCGATACCGTGGACCATTCAATGTATCTTCCAGAACAGCCAGAGGGCATATTACATACCAGGAAAACGTGCCCCAGACCATGACTGATACTCCACCGCCCTGGACCACGCCCTCTTGGCATGTGGGATCCACCCTTTCATGAGGTCTGCGCCACACACGGTGCCTCCCATCGGCACGATACAATTGATACCGTGACTCGTCGGACCAGCTGACGTTACACCACTGTTGCAGTGTCCATCCGAGGTGATAGCAAGTGCAAGCCGGAGTGTCCGATGAAGCAGAATTAGCAGTGGCACCCGTGTAGGGCGACGGCTCCCATACCCGAGGGAACGCATGTTTCGACGGATTGTCCACTGGGAAACGTTTCTAGCGGGAGCAGTGTTGAATTGGACCGTGATTTCTGGCAGTCACCCCCCTGACTCTGTTGACCATTCGTCCCAAGTGTCTTCGGTCTCGGTTATGGACGCGCGGTGTGGTGTCTGTTGTGATCTGTGACGCCTTCATCCAACCATTTTCGGTACACTATGGGCATGGTTGAACGTGTGAAGCCGAATTCCTGTACCACCGCCGAAATCGAACTTTCCATGCGTTGGGTACCCACCACCATGCCCGTTCGAATGCCGTCAACTTACAACGTTGCATGTCACATGAATCAGTCACACAGCCACTTTCTATAAGTTCTCAAACACAACTGCAGCCGTCGCGGAGCTCTGCAGAGAGCGTGGAACACACGTGGTGTCCACCCGCGGATCAGTGACTTGCTATCCCTTGAGTTTTGCTAATTCAGTGTAAATAGGTTTAATATTATTAAGAAACCTACTAGTATTTCAAAGTCACTTTGAAAAGTTCTCCTCCACCTCGTCAAATAGAAAAGTGGTTCCGGGAGTATGACTAGGAATATTAGCCATACAAAATGGTGTTTTACGTATGTTTCTTGAAAAGATGTAACATGAAGTTTGAATTTAGCCTGTAACTTTTAATATTTAACTTCCTTAAAGGTCTTTCTTATACATATAATCTTATAATAAATCGTACATCGCTGAAGTTGCCAAAGAATTTTTAGTCAATCGAGTTACGCTGTACAAATATAATTCACGTAGTAGCATTAATATTTGATAGGAAAAAATAAAGTTTATCGAATAATGATGATTTCAGATGCAATCTGAAAGAAAATAAGGTTGTGTAACCCTGATAAAGACTGGTGAATTTAAAATATAGTAATTTGTTATCGAAATAGCACTGACATCCATATCTCAACACAAAATTGATGCATAAAACAATCAGAAATATTTAATAAACGATTGGTCTGACACAGGAATGAAGCAACTGGGAGGGTGGAAACAGAACTCGAAGTATATCGTTGGGGAAGGTTCAGCGAGCTGTATACGAAATGGAAAGTAATTTATGCAGAATGAATACGGATTGCGAGAAAATGTCTAAGCGTGAAAAAAGTAGACGGAACCAAGAGTAACGGTTGCTGTAATAGCCGTATGGTAAAGGCAGCCGATTTCGGAGCGTGAGTTCAAATCCCACCATCGACTCTCATTTTTTTAAAACAGTTTTCTATACGAGCTGATAGCCGTTAACTAACGAAGCGAATAGCATGTTTGAGAAATGTTGTACATAAGTCAATTGTAAACTCTGTGATTATATTGATTTATATAAGTAGATACTATTCAACTTCCTCAAAGCCACTACTATCAATATTACGATCTGTGCTTAAAACTCATGCAACCTAATCTTATTAAGTTCGTTTCAGACAGAACCTGTAACTGGAGTGGTATCTAAACCTTAGCCCACCAACCAGCATTTGCACATAACAGATTCCCTTAAGCAGACAGATGTAGTCCCACTTCCAGAAAGAAGGCATATCTTAACAAGCAGAGTATAAATACCAAGAACAAACTATTGTAACGGGAAGTCATCATGCGATCAACCATTTTATTTCTCAAATCATGCTACTAAACAAATATGCATGCAACTTCACATATATTAACGAAATCATATCAGGAACTCAATTCAATAAGTTTGACACAATATTCTTACCATTAAACACTTATTACAAGGCAGCCTTAGACATCCATTAAGAAACAACGACTTGTCATAATCATCTAAACGACAATAACAACAAAAAGTACTTCCTTTCTTTCTTCTCAAAGAAGAAAGACTTTCCTTCGTTCTTCTCAGAACGGTAATCCGACAAACTCGCGCAACCCACCACTTCTCCCTCTCCTATATGTGTTGAAGAACTTATCTTAGTTCTTACTGTTCCTCACCTCATTCAAGTTAAAATTGGCCTCAAAGCCAGATGTAAACCTTCTACTTTCCCAGCTACTATATCTTCATCTGATACCCAATACATAGACTTCTTGAAAGGACTATAAAATATTATCAATTTCTTGATCCTCTGGTTTATTATCTGACTCCCTTATACCAGTCTTTCTCTTCCTTTTTTTTTACCCTTTGCGTCCTTTTCCTTCCAATTATCATCCAGTTTAACAACTGACACACTTCCTTCTGACTGTTGTGTAATTCCTGGAGCACTAATGTCTTCATTTCTAAAACACCAAACGGAAACAACTATTCTTTCAATCACTTCAATTTCTACTGATTTATCTTTCCTTGAACACTCTTATTTTGAACACTGTACTATTTTATCTACCATTGCCAATACGTTTATTTGTGGAGTTTTCCCCTTTAGCTCGATCAATTCCTCCTCCCTCTCGAATTGCGTTGCCTCGTGTATCATCTCTATTATATCTGATTGCTGTGATTCATTTTTCGTTCGTAATCTCACTCTGAACCTCTGAATCAAAAACTACTACTTTCCTGATAGCTTCATTACATAACGCATCCGATTCTTTCTTGTTATCCTCCTCGGACGTCCTTATATCATCGGATAACGTACCTCGGTGTAACTCATAGATGATATTAGGAAACTCTTCTACTCTTACATCAATCTCCGGACAAGCCTCAGTAACCTTTAATGAACTACAACTTTGAGACTGAAAATGCTCCTTCTTAACCGAAGCTTTCCCCATTTGCTTGTGTTCCTTAAACTGTAGTAGATCCCTGAAGATTCTTATATAAAACCATATTATAATTCACTTTCAAATCATAAATTTTAGTTCCCACTGGCGTGCTAAACTTGGTTTCCATGTCTTTTTTCAACTTATCTACAACTGATGAAGCTGAAACACTGGTATTTAATAATCGCTCATTCCATCCTGGTAATAACACCTACAATCCTTCTACCAACAATTACATAATCGATGTCCTCATTATTCAAATTAAAGGACAACATGTATTCGTTTTGTTGAAAAGAAACTTTTCCCAAACTAGTGCCTAAAACTTTCAGAAGACTTCCATTTATGAACTGTAATGTTGTTTTTTGGTTATGATAAGTTTCAAAACCTAACTCTTTAGCCACTCGTAAAGAGATTATATTATTTCTTGAACCCATCTGTACTGATATTCATCTACCATAATACCAGTAAACTTATTACTCTGACTTTCTAATGGTAAAGCCGGAATGCAATGTAGTTCTTTGGCTGTCGTATCCAATATTCAAGATTTTGTCAAAAGTAACACGTCATCTATGACTATATTTTTAATGTCAGGCTCTTTTTAAAGAATCTCTGTTTCGATCTCACTCAGTTAAATCATTAATTTTACGTTAGATTCCAATAATGTTGCTTTATGTGAAATATTTTTTGTTTTTGCATACTCCTACCCGAAAAGGGTACTCCTTGGTACTGTCGTCAGACAGCCACTGATCGCTTGCAAGGGAGTTGGACGCTGAACGCAGAACAAGTAGTGCGACAATCAAGTGGGGCGCTGTTTTCGTAGATTCCAAGTATGGAATGTGATATATGATCATTTTCGCCTGCAAATGTGGTAGCATTACTGTGCACGCGATTTGGTGTTGGTGATGTGTTGTCTGCAAGCACATGTGAAAAGAAAATAGCAGCATACTGGTAGCATTATTACGGCCCCAGCCGAAGGCGATGAACTCGAAATAGACGAAGATGAGGACGACATGACATACGATAGTGACCATGAATGCGCATCCTCGCCGGATGTAGAAAGACCCACATTCTATTTAACCGAATCAGGTCGTATTCAGCAACCGTAAATTAGCTGATGCCGAGAAGGTGCGTCAAGCTGTCGCTTTCTATCGATCCTCTAGCCAAGGACATAAACGGTTGTCGTTCATGCACGCCCTATTTCGATTTATTAAAACTTACGCCAATTTGAACAAGACGAACCGTCCGCAATAGATCGTCGTAATCAGCTCCGTGTGCATTGTCAGACAAACTGCGCTTAATAGTGAAGGACAAATGGGATCGCGGAATCATCCTACATAACAGCGATTTTAATAAAAAAAAAGCACAGGAATTACACAGTTTCGGATACCGCGATTTTAAGTAATGTTGTTTTGGTTCCCGTGTTTTAAACAGGCAACCCAAATGGCGTCATGACATATTACGGAATTTGTTAGTCGCCGGACATTAAGAAACTGACAGGAAGTGGAAGACGATGCCCGCTTATGTTCGTACTAAAGGTGTCGACCCATCTTCTATCCTGAATGCAGATCAAAGTAGTGTCACTAAAGAACGTATTTAACGCGTACTTTGGCACCAATAGGTGCAACGAATGTCGAATGCATTGCGCAAGCAGTAACATCCTTGACACATTCGTTCACCATACTCCCAACAATTAGGGCAGATGGCACTCTCGCACCGAAACTATGTTGTGTGCGCGGAGCCAAGTGGTAAATTCCCGGACAAGTTTCATTGTGATGCTAAAAATTTGGTCGTGGAATGAGGCCGCTCGCATATCATGACGAAAGATCATATGCTGTCCTGGCTGCGGAAATGCACCATGGTACCAGATATGGCTAATCGTACACTATTAATCGTGAATTCACGGCCTCCATTAAAGCAAAACGCAGCGATGTTACTGCCAGTTGGTAGAACAATGGAGGTTACTAATATTTCCCAGGTGCTACGCCCTATATACAGCCACTGGACCGCTTCTTCAGAATTTTCAAGTCATTCTATCGTAAGGTCCATTTCTGCGTGCTAGCACATGTTATAGATTTCGTTCTGTACCGCAGTAAAAATATCTTGCGCATTCTGGAGTTGATATATAACCAATATATGAATTCTGTGTTCAAGCCTTTTCTATTGTACTCATTGAATGCCTGTGGCTACTACAACGAGAATCCTGAAACATTCCGCACCCCTGTCCAGCAGTGCTTTCCACAAGTTGTCGATCACGCATAGAATGTGCACACTCGTCATTTATCAAGTGTTCGTACTGTAATGCATGCTTTCGTTTCCATCATTTTGTTGTCCTTCGGCATGTCCATTATTAAACACATTTTCTCTGTATTTGTTTCCATAGTTTCACGTCTTGAACGATCCCTATGTAGGTACACGTATCTAGGACAAGATACCTTTTGTATCCTCGTTTGCAAGCAGTTGTATATCAACGTGTTTTCACCCTTCTCACTTCCCACAATAATTACCGATTTCCAGTACGATGGACGCACAGTGTCATTTCATCACTGATTTTTGCACAGTAAAAATAAATGATAGTCGACGGTGAGATTTGAAAACATTTTTTTTTTCACGCGTAGACATTTTGCCTTTTTTTCTCGCAATCCGTATTAATTCTGCAAATATGACTTTCCATTTCATATACAGCTCGCTGAACCCTCCCCAACGATATATATTGTGTTCTACATTTCCACCTTCCAGTTGCTTCATTCCCGTGTGAGTTATTTGGCCTGACTGGCATATTTATCTGAACGGTTTTAATAAGGTTATATATATACTGGAATATCATTTAATCCGAAGTATAAGTATAAAAGCTACTCTATTGTAACCCACTCAAATAAGTTTCAGTTAGTTTTAATTCTAGTTTTTATTATTATTTCATTTTTGTAGTAGTTAGAAATTATAGGACAATAAAAAAGGTAGTTGAGATAGTATGGAATCAGTCTGATGAAGTATTATCAAATCTGTGTATAAATTACTAGATAAAATACTTACGCAATATTCGTAAGTTATGAATTAATAGATATAATTAAATAACAAGTTATTACATTTCATTTTGAATGTACGAGATACTTGCTTTATCTCGTGATATTGTTTAGATTAGCATACCTGACTTTTGAGAATTTTCATTCTAATTAGTCGTACTAAATTGCTGTAGGGCGTCGTATTCATACGTTATTCCAACCGTACCCTTTCAACTTGGAGAGAATGTCCGTGCAGCATGTGGTATTGTCAATAGTCCAGAATTGACGTGTTTAGTCCATTGACATACCCACGTAAATAAATTCAAGTTCTTTCTGTAAATTTTTCAGTCCTGGGAAAGCGATATCTTCGTGTGAGGACACACATATGTGTTAGTAATCTAAGACAAATTTATATTGTGAGTCCATCGATGTCGGAACGATTATTGGATAATCGTAATTTCCACGTTCACTATTGTGGAATTTGAGAATTTATACTTGTTACATTTGAAAAATAAGGATATATATGCAAATATTAGTGAAATATTATATAAATCGTAAATTATTATGTTCGCGATAAGTGAGTCGATGCGTGTAATAATTCTTTGTGAATCGCTGTCTCTACACTAATGTCATGTTTGATTGGCCAGAAATAAATTCAAATTCAAAATGATAAATATACACCCCACATTAAGGTATCTCTACTGTTCCGATTAATATGATGAATTGTGGATTACCTAAGTTACACAAGTCCCTTAGTGTAGATTCGAACTTAAGAGATTAGATCACTTACCTCAATAAGACTTACCAGGTAGTAAAAACGAATAAAACGTTCACACATTTCTTGAGGTATCAAACAATGTCTAATTGTAGAAAATGTTTAAGTCGGAAACACAACAGAGAACAAGTAAAACCATGATTTATTTATAATGCAAAAATAAAAAGAAGTTAATCATATAGCTTTTTTATCTACTATTTTGCAGATTTTGGTCATAATATATACAATATATTATGTAGTGTACAATATACATAATTACATTTACATATATGGTTTTGAACTATTAAGTATGTTCTTAATACAATTAAATACTCTCTTTCATATTGTACTCGTAATGTCACTTAAAAGAAGACATTAAATCTGACTATTAAGATCAACTTTGTCTTAAAACTCAATGTTCTAAATATATATTTTCAACACTCACTGGTGTTTCTATCATTCCACGAACGTAGTAAATATGCCAAATGGAAAAATATTTCAATGATGCGGTGGTAAATACATTACACATTGTTGCATCCAATGAAATTAAGTTACGATTAAGAAATTAAGTAAAGCATCTTAAAATAATCGATCTCTGAAATAACAATTTTTCCCAACTTAAATTCGTTCTCCGTATGATACTCTCTTTTTTGTTATCTTAAAGTAATTTTGACTTCAGTTTTACACGTCATCATTACATCCAGCACATATTGTACTATATTTTCTATATATGAGAAAGGTTTATGTACTTACTTAATCTATAAAACAAAATGTTAGTTTGTACTGTGAACAGGAAAATATATCTCGAAATCGAACTGCGGAATAGCCAATATAAACGACATGCAGAGACAATAAAAAAAAAAATAAAAAAAAAAAAAATTGGATTATCTACATTTGTATATTATTTTTCTTGTCCACAGGAAGCATGAAATTATATCTAATGGCAGAGTTAGTTGAAAAACAAAGATTGAGTATTGTTGAGATGAGCAGCACCTTCAAATTGCAGATTGAAATATGATACACTGCACAGGGGAAAATGTGTATGAATTTGAATAGATAACGAACAATATCTTTCACAATAACTCAAAACTACATGAACAAAGATTCACCGAAGTTTACACAAGCTCTGTACGTCCATAAATAAGAAACTGAATGAAAATTTTGACAAGGCCAAAATTTAATTATTATTATTTTAATTAGGAAAGGAAGCATAGAAATTTCAGTTGGATATAAAGTGAACTCTCAAATTTAAATTTCGTACTGAATTTTGTACTCCATCATTGGTTTTCATTATCCTAGGTTATCATCTTTACGAACAATATTACACATGCATTCTAGACGAAAGTACAAAACCATTTCTTAGTATTGTACAATAATAATTCATAATGAAGCACTGCTGAATATCCATACAGAAATATATATACATTGTATGCAACTCACTAGATTATACAAAAAGATTTGAACCCTAATTTACTCACATTGTAGTTTAAAGATGAAACATGATGATATAGACACAAAACACAAAAAAATATGGTGATTTTGAACAGTTTACCTTTGATTTTCTTTCAACAAATTAAAAACAAAATTTTGAATATAATAGAGAAATTTTATATCGTCTTTGAACCTTTATTTATGACGATGTTAGTTTACGAATTTTCGACGAATTGCATCTCAGAAAAATTTCAAAATAAGTTCAAAATGTAGATATAATGTTGTCTCAAAAAAAAAAAAAAAATCGTATTTAGAATTACATTGTACATACACAATGATCCGTACTACCGTCATCACGACATAAGAGTAACAGAGCACCTAGCTTACTAACAACTCGAAAATGCACTGAAGGTGTTGATAATGCAGTATGTATCAATACACTAAAACTACAAACAAAACTAAGTGGCACTACAACAATGTTTTAAAAAAAATACAGCTTTAATTAAACCGGGCAATTCTTTCAATGCTCCTGAATGCATAAGAAATATGACACAATATTATGCAAATCTAAACGATGTAACTCGTTATGGTCACGTTGAAGATTGCGAATTTAGGAACTACAATTCAGTCAATATTCTTTTCTTTAAACTGTAATTAATTCTCAGATAGATAACTGATAGAAATTAAAGCACCTTTGAAAGATAACAACACTTTTTCACCTTAAACTTAGTTTGAAACAACGCAAGAAACACAACATAAACATATTTATACTTTCCTAATAATCAACGTAGCACCAAACATACAGAATAACGAATTAGAATTCTATGTTGGATATTTCTCTGAGACATTTAAAACTGTAATATATAAAAACAACATCTGGCAGAATAATATTTGAAAACAAAACTAGTCCTAATATTTAAAAATAAGAATTAGATTGTCATTCCATTACTAACGTGGCGATCATCTAGAATCGTACACTCAGATTCATAGAAAATGACAAGTGAAAAAGTTTCCAAGCTCGAAAATTTGTACAACAAGGCAACACTGAATCAAAATAACGTCACAAGCAGAAGATATAAATCATTTATTTTAAATCCGCATAGTATAATGATTCGACATTGTTGCATTATGCTAGTTTTCGAACTTAGAAAAATTTTCCATTGTCCATTTTTTTAAATTAAAGTATACATTGTTTTTTTTTTTTCGTTTCTACTTACACCGCAACCGATAAACACACAATTATTTAATTCTGAAAAACATCGGTACAATCAGAGATCTCACTAGCTTGTGCCTATTTTCAATTATTGTAATAATCGCCAGATAACAGAAATCTCACTCAGTAATTTAAAAGAAGAAGAAGAAGAAATTTATAACGATAGTTCGTTCCGATTTAATGAACAACCCGTGTTTTCATGTAATGACGTTTGCCCGTCTTTCCCCAAAAATATAGTTTGCGATAAATCATTTATAAAAAAATAATCCACTACAGAGAAATCGTGACAACGATGGAATACTATCTATCTACAGACTGACTTTTCATTACAAAGGTAGTTCTGCTAAGAGAGACGCAGAGAGCTGAAATATCTGATTTTTTTTTCAATGCATAAATAGTTATATGAAATTACAAACAATTTGCCAATAGTAAAGGGTAAGGGAAAGAAGAAATCTGAAAAATTACAAGTCCATTATAAATCACAATACAATGGCGTCAACTTGAAAGAGTTCGCAGAAAGTCTCTACTTTTTTTTTTTAATAATATTTACACATACACACTATATATACTTGTACAGAAAAAAAATCTTCTTCTATAACATGTTATACATTATATACAAAGTAAGTTATTACGTTGTAAACAGCCAAGATGATTAATTCACCTACTAAGCTGGGAGATAAAAATTCACCCACAGATATTCTACACATGCTTTGAGCACCGGAATGTCACTCAGCACAGTCACACGAACCACATTGTGGTGTAACAGCCTCATTACTGGTAATTACGCATTAATACTACTATCTTCCTGATCGATCCATATCTTCTATCAAGTTAATAAGCCTCTGTCTTGTCTTTTTGTTATTCTGACATGCACAGTTCACCAAAGCCGTTAAGTGTCGCGACGAATACTCCTGAATCAATATAGAGAATCGTGAATTACATGAAAGATATTTTTCCACATTTAAATCTTTAGCATTACTTTACACTTACATTTTTCTTACAGCTAAATCTTTACTTAAACTTAAAATAGAGTATAAAACAGCTGCCTTTCAGATTGTTCCATTTCAGTTCTTTATCTCTGAAACGCCAGCTTTATCAGCTTAGCGTTCCATTCATACCGTCTTCCCTTCTTTGATATCTATGGCTATTATCGTTTTTCATTTCTTTTTTCCCGCATTGCCTCTTAGTTGCTGGTGCGCATGAGCGATCTTCAGGAACGATCGTTTTTGAGGGCGACAGGTCTGCCACCCGTAAACATTCAAGATGAATTGAACTTTCTCTTTTTACCACATCTGAAACGATATTCTCGCGGGAAAAAAAGCTCAAAAGCGGCGAAGTGTTTGAGAGTGGTGTCAAAACCCTGATTTCTACTCCAACGGAATGGAAAAGTATATTTTTCGTTTGAACAAGTGGATCAAGACTTGGCGATTGTGTGAAAAAGTAGTGTAAATGCTACCCTAACATAGCTGTATACTCATTTCTCGCTATGGTTAATATATTCAGTGAAGAAAAACACGGACTGTTAATGGTTCCCCTCGTACTTCAATTCAGACGAAATTGAAGCCTGGCTGAGAGTCAGTGGATAAAATAATTTCTTCCTCACACTGATGACGGATAGTGCCTTTGGCTTTGGAAAGTGAGGGTGTTGAAAGCTGTAAACGTAACTCTGGTTGTTGTTGATGGTCCACGAAAAAACTTTTTTTTGTCATTTATATATTTATATTCTTATTAGTAGACGAAATGAAGTTAATTCACAGGAATTTTCTGGACTTTTATTCCGGTTCATTCAATTTAAATACAATGAGTTTGCTCTTAACAATTTAATAAAAGGTTAAGTTGAATTCTCTAGTAATCGAAGAATCTCATACCATCTAAAAAATCTAATACTTATTTTAAAACAATGTATGTCAATCCCTTGAATCTTACTTTATTCAATCACTAATTCCAAAACAAAAGTATGCTTAGATTGGAGTGGAAGATTAGAAGAACGGATGCGGGTATCAAGAGGTGTAAGTCGAAGCTTTTGATATGGTAAGATGTGATCTAATTAAGTGAGGATACTGCATACTGCGAGCTAGTCTCGAGTCAAACGTTCACATCTAGGAAAGTTAGGAGCTTTCTAGAGAATAAGCTGAGTTTGACAACATACACGAACATAGCAGAGCAGGGCAAAATAGGTTTGACAGGATAAGTTTTCTAATACTTCATTTTGGTTCCTATTTTTTCATTAATCAGTCATAATCTTCACCCATTTCTTGTTCTCTGCTGTGTCTGACGTGGCGAACTCTTAGTCATATCTTTTGATGAAATACTTTTAACTTGCCATTTTGATTTTTCATAAAATCTTCGCATTATTTCAATGTACACAATCCCATTAGAATAATGTAACCAGCGACTTAATAAACGAGAACAGGCACTTAGCCTGTATGGCATTAGCTAGACGCCGAGGATGAATTCAATGAGGCTCTGGAAGATTGTCGGAAACTAAAGTTCCCACTTTGGATAGCAACAGAGCAGAATGTTCCATCTTGTAGGTCTGTCTACACGTCTGAAATGTTGATCCAGATATTCCAACAACTGATGGGATTTCTATCGGGCCATTTCGCCTGTCAAGCAGGTATTGATGTCACTCTCATGTTTCTTGAACACATCAGGAAACAATGAAGCGTGTAGAGTTGGCGTGCCAGCAAACGCCATCATTACCAAGGGATATTATCAACATGTACGAACGCAGGTTGTCCGCAATCATCGACATGTAAACATTGGCGTCCAGTGTTCCAGGTCATAAAGGACAAACATGCCCCACACACCAACACGGCCACAGCCGCCATGTGTTGGACTGACAAGTGTGTTTAAGTATTGGGTCTTGTTGGTATTCACCACAGCCTATTGTTAGTAACATTCAGATACAGAAAACAACTAAAAATGGCGGATGGTTATAATTGATTAATAATAAAATAAGAATGAAAAATAAAATATTCGAAAACTTGAAGACACTAATACTTATGATCCATTCTAATTACCCTCATGAATAGATATAGATACATAAAAGTAAATACTCACGGGATGCTCCTTGAGCCATTTTTCTAGCGTGTCTTCAGGATAATAGTATGCTTTAACATAGTTTTCAACGTACTCTCTATTTGGGATCGGTCTAAGATCCATGATTTTTTCTAATTTTGACAAGAACTGGGTAAAGTCTAACTGCATTAGCGCCCGTCCACCGTTCGAACATTTCTTGGCACTTGAAAATCTGAAACAAAAGAGAATCGGATGCATTTATTACATTGATAACTCAGAAGGCAAAAAAAAAAAAAACCCATGGGAATAAAACATAAAATCAAATGAGGCATGGTTTACAAAATCCACCTCATAAATAACAAGAATGCACATATATAACATATAAAGCCATGCAAACACTGGAAGTAGCAATAATATAAATTCACTCTAACTTCTAATAAAGTATCTGATTTGTTTTCATAAACGACGGAAGTTTCATAATATGCCTTCTCTATCTGGAATGTCCGATACTATGAGAGTAAACGTACCAAACTACTTTGCTTCCATTTATAATTATCACGTTGAGTGAGATCAAAAGAGTCACAAGTTCAATAAGACATCTCTCTCACTCGGAACTTAAGGCAACAAACAATTATGTTATGTTACAAAGAAACCAGTTTTACTTACCCTTCGACAAAAGTTTGTGAAACAAGGTATATAACATGCTCCCACAATATGTTATGAACTTCGCGAGGTATTGGGACATGGCCACTCACTTCTTCCATTCTCATACTGAATATTTGAAGCTCCTAAAAATGAAATAAAGATTTATGTTATTTAAAAAAAAAATCAATTCACAATACAACGGAATAAAGAAAAGAGATATGCCCCCTTTGCATAGGCTGTGTGCCTATAACGCGACCAATTGAAAGGTATATTAAATGAAAGTATGCTTCTTCCTGAGTAATAGGATTTTTTTTTTCCCCCGCGAAACATCGGCAAGGTAATCTTTTCGGCACTTGAAATTAACATTCAGGTATATGGAAGACGGCAGTATTTTACAATTTCTGGAGAAGGGGTAGGAGGTGACCTCAACTATCTTTTGACTTATTGTAAAGCTAATTTAACTTCGTATAAAGAGCCAATAATAGTTTCCAAAAAACATCAGGAACTTGGGCGTTTTCGGCACTTGTACGCATGGAAGTCTGTGGGATGGGACAGTTTCTCACGATTTCTAGACGAGGGATAGGAGATATCACAACTATTTTTTCATATCTTGTAAAACTAATCAAGCTTCCTCTATAGGGCCTGTAATCGTTTCCGGGAAATATCGACAACTTAGTGTTTTCGGAAGTTATGTGCACGGAGTGGAAGGTGACCTGAAAAACATTGGGAACTTAACATTTCCGGCAATGATGCGCATGGAAGTCTATGGAAGGTGACTATCAGATTTTCTGGATCTGAGGTATGAGATGGCATAACTATCTTTTGATATGTTGTAGACCTAATTAAGTTTCATCGAAAGAGCATAAAATTTTTTCGAAAAACATCGGGAACTTGATGTCACCTCTCACATGCTTCCATACGCATAAATGCGGAACACTAAGTTGCCTATATTCTCCGGAAAAGGTTATAGGCTCTTCAGAGCAGGCTTGATTAGTTTTACAAAATATCAAAACATAATTCACCTCCTACCCCTATTCCAAAAACCGCGACAAACTGCCCCTTCCCGTAACTTCAATGCGCATCAGTGCTGAAAAACTTTAGGTTCCCGGTGTTTTCCGGAAACTATTATTGGGTCTATAGACGAAGCCTAAATAGTTCTACAACATGTCAAAAGATAGTTGAGGTTACTTGTTATTCCTGGTCAAGAAATCACGACAAACTGTCCCACCCCACAGACTTCCATGCGCACAAGTGTCGAAAACCCTAAGTTTTCGTTTTTTTTTTTTTTTTTTGAAACTACTATACTCTTTAGCCGAAGCATAATTAGCTTTAAAACATATGAAAAGCTAGTTGAGGTCACCTTCTGCCAAAGTGTCTCCGTCCCATAGATTTCCATGCGCGTAAGTGCTGAAAACACCAAGCTGCCTATGTTTTCCGCAAATTATTATTGGCTCCTTAAACGAAACTTAATTAGATCTACAACATATAAAAGAACAGTTGTGTCATCTCCTACCCCTCATCAGAAATCATGACAAACGCTCCCCTTCTATAGACTTCAGTGCGTATAAAAGCCGAAAACACCAAGTTCCCGATGTTTTTCTGACATTATTATTGGCTCTTTAGACCAAGTTTAACTAGCGCTACAATGTATCAAAAGCTATTTGAGGTTATTTTCTATCCATGGTCCGGAAATCGCGATAAAATGACCCTATCCCATCGACTTCCATGAGCATAAGTGCCGAAAACACTCAAGTTCCCGTTGCTTTTCGAAAACGATTATAGGCCCTTCCAACGGAGCTTAAGGGTCAGTTCTACAATCGACCGCTAAACTTCTAGTCAGCGCTAAGTAACGGCCAACTCTCATTTTGCGTACTCTCATTGGCCAAAATCCGACTCTGTCTCAACTTAGCGCTGACCAGAAGTTTAGCCGTCGATTGTAGAACTGACCCTAAGTAGTTCTACAACATATCAAAAAATAGTTGAGGTCACATACTTCTCCAGAAATTGCAAAATACTGTTGTCTCCCATATATTTCAATGTTAATTTCAACTGCCGAAAAAAACTACCTTGCCGATGTTTGGCGGAATAAAATACCTTTCAATTGGTCGTGTTTTAGACACGCAACCTATGTAAAGTGGGCATAGCTCTTTTAAATACAATAAACATAGACCAACAAAAAGCTACCCCCACAACAAAAACACGACAGACAGCATATGTCAATATTTTTAATTCTTGTAATGTTTATTTGTGATAATAAATATGACACGATAATAATACGCCACCTTTTGTTTTACCTGAAAAAAAAAAAAAAACTAGAACACACAGTAAACGGATATATATTAACAGCTGAAGGCACGGTCATGTTTGGAGTTTCTTGCTACGTCTTATTCTTGTTTCATCAATATCTGAATACGCGACAGTCTCTCTCAGAATATCGAGGATGTTATTAGCGAAAATTTACAATAAATATAATCGAAACACATCTACATTTCTTAAAACAACCTCTATAATGTTAGTCAACCTTTATCTTTCCAAGAAATGAGTAAAACAGAATTCTTTCTCTTTCGAGGAAGTATTCAGGAAGTCTTCTCTACGTAGAATGTCATTTACACATTCGAAAGACTCGAAGGGCTATTTTATTTTCACATCTGTTTTACATGACGATCTCTTGTCAGCAATCGTAATGATATATTCCAACTGCCCTCGCATCTTCTTTCATCTCTTTGAAGCCATGGTGGAATTTTTTCCCCTTTGTGTTCTATTCGATCAACAGATGCTACACACACAAACTGAACACATGCAATCAAGCAAATTTGCATTTCCTAAAGATACACGTACCTTGTAAATACTAATCATTGATGTTGTCTTTATAACGGCCACAATAGTCGTGCGCCTGACGAAGCTTTCCGGAGAACTTTGCGAAGGAAATATGACCGTTATAAAGGACAATAAGGATTACTATTTCCAATGTACGTATTTTTTTTTTTATAATAGTCCGTGCGTAAAAAATTGCCACTATTTCTTTTTCTCGTTTTCATCTACAATCCTCGTTTTCATAATCAAGATGGCGCAAACAGAGATTTCTCGAACCTAACTCATCTTTTCAGACCCAACCTCTATTTATTGCGTATCACTTTCGTAAATTTGATTAAACTTACCCTAAGGAGAATATCCACGTATTGGCTATGCTGGCTCATTACTTCTCGCACTTCCCAGTTAACCTTGCTCACCATCAAAGAATGAATATATTTATAGTCCACTGCATGCGCAGCCACACACATATATACAGGACGACGAAGTTCGACTGTGACAGATACTGTCTGGAAAGAAAATAATTTTCTTAGCTTATTATTATATTACTTTTCAAAATTTTGTCACGCCACAACATTTCGAATGCAACGGTTGATTTACTTGCCACACATCGAAGCATGGTTTCTTGCTCTCTAGATGCCTACACCAAAATTTATGCCTTTAGATGCCTTTTAACAATGAAGTAAGGAAAAAGAAATGGAAGCTAAGGATACAAGATTCGTATGCTCGTTGCACTGGGTGCCTCAAAAGTTAAGCAACTTGATGGTTCAAAGTTTGTAATAAACTAAAACACATAGGGATCCCGCCCTTGGCTAAATATAGTCCTGATTATTTAGAAATTTTTAGGACTTAACCAATGAAACATAAATCATCGTTCAAGTACTTTTGTAAGAAATGTTGCCAGGGTTTTTTTTTCCACTTGGTATATTCCTGAACGAAGCCCATTAATATAAGTGATGCAACATTTCCCATTGCCACCAGAGAACTTGCATGGCTGTTCATCAAAACATGAGAAAGAAACTCCTTACCTAAAAGCTTTCAATATCAGTATTATTAGTGTATTTCGAAAATGTAGTTTATTTTCAAAATTATAATGAACATTAGAACCACTGTTCGTGTTGTGTGATACTGGAAGATGGGTTTCACCTCTGTCTAACTCATTACGTTATTTTCAAGGAACAAGAAGAAAATTGAAAACGAGAAAAAATTGCAATCACTTACATAAATAAATATAAATGGGTTTTGTACAGAAATATACTCGATGCGGGTTTGTGTTTAAAAGGACTCTGGTAACGTTTATCACAAATGTGCCTGAAATATGATTGGGGTGTTTCCCTCGCCAATGTCACTGCTTGCATTAAAAACCTTCCACTTATTCCGCATATTGTTTAAAATTTTGTTCATGTGCGGGAAAATTGTTTCCCTAGCTTGTAATTTACTGATGGTGAGGTTTTTTTTCTTCTTTGCTATAAAAACACGCCGAACTACATAGGACGGAGGAAGAAAGACGTCAAACGTGTGATGTCGACTCAGTCATGACCAGGATGATAAGGAGGTGGGTTCGCCAAACTCATCTAAACCGAAGCCACCGTCATAGGAGCATAAACGAATTAAGTATCATGACGCAACTCTTTATTTATTAACACATTGATATTTTGGCTTTTACACTAATTACATTTAATTTCTCAGCTGTCTTTGTTACTGCAAAGTACACACACATATCCACTCTTTAAATACCTCTCCTTGCCCTGCCTTTGCTTAGTTTGACAAATATGTTTTTGATATTAATCCAAATTAATGTTTTCCCAGAATGCATGTTTCATTTTCACCTAATTTCCTAGGAATGTCCTAGTACAAGTACAGTCTGAAATTGGTTTTAATCTTACGACCCAAGCAAATCTGATACATAATTCTATTAACGACCAATTGAAAATATGATGGAACTTTAAATCAGTACGATTTTCTGCAACTGAAAGTTTACAATGAAACCGTGTAGACTGATCCCTCTGGATCCGGGAATTCATTGTGTCCAGGGATAGCCCTTAGGGTAAGAACCTTGCTGAGTATCATAGGTGTCCCATGTACATAGGGTGAACATAAAGTATTGGTGCGTAAGTCCAGAAAGATAGTCTATCAGTGTGAAAATACCCATAGAAAACAAAATGTATAAATAAATACGTTCAAAATGTATGAATCAATAAATAAAAACGTATCGTTAACAGTAATCCAATGTCCCGATACATGATACCTGAAGAGGGTAACCCGTTACAGTGTATCACCAGCATTGGCGACGATTTTCAAATCTGCTATCTTCGATCTGACTCGAAGGTCTTAAATAGCAAGTTGTATACGTAACATACCAAACTGGTCTAGAATTTCTCCGGAAAGACAATGGTGTGATTAGATGTATGCCACATTTACTCATTCGCAGGTTTTAATTGATTATATCATCTGTAAAATATGTATTAAAAAATACATCGGGATCAATCTGGTGTTATGCACACAACAACTAAGGAAGGTATCTTCAAACTTCACCATCTTGTATTTAATCAGTTTACAACTTCTATGTTTGATGATATGAGGAAGTCCAGAAGTCCCCTTTTGCTGTCCTCTTCCTGTCACTTCAGCAACTATTTTTTTACATTTCTTGGAATAGCCTGTACCAATTGCAATGGAATTCCATCACTGAAATGTAGTTGGCACAGGAAAATAGTTTTTCACATTATAGCTAGATTGTCATTTTCATGATGAGGATGTATAAACTTACTACTAACTTACTTCAATGCTGCTGGAACATACAAGAACACCATAGAAATAACTTTTTATTTTTCTGATCAGATGATAAAATCAATTACCGTCGAACTTGAGAATGAGTGAAATGTAGAATAAATTTAACCACGCCATTTTCTTGCGAAGAAATGATCGATCAGTTTAATATGTTACACATTTAAATTTACATTTAAAAACTTCATATCAACTTTACAGTGGTGGATTTCAAGATGACAGTCATGCTGATGATATGCTCTAACAGGTTACCCCCTCTCTCCTATATCATGTAAGGACATTCGACGCTGTTTACTACCTTGTTTGTGTTTTAGATTGATATTTCCCACTGATGGACCACCTTTCTGGATGTATGCACTACTATTTCATGTGCACCCTATATATATATATATGGACCGCTTAAGATTCTCACCCATGTTCTTCTTACTCTAAGGGTTAACCATGAGTATCACCAATTCTCGGCCCCCCGTGGACACTTGGGACCGTTTCCTTGCTACTTGTTAGACTATTTAGATATGCACGTTAAAGAAAGACACACAAGTGACCCTGGCATTAAATTTAAATGTCTTTCCAACGAATGAAATGTAACTCCGTTCACACAAATACCATGTATGTGGTATAATTTGGAAAATGCACCATAACAGGTCGCTGGTTTAGTAAGAAAAACTATTCTTAACTGCCAGTCTGGTGAACTACCAACCAAGCTGCCAAGTCACATGACCAAATTCTGTTTATACAATGTGTCTCTCAAGGCCTCAAGCTCAACGAATCCAAGTTAAGTAGTATCGAGTACAGAATCACTTCATCTCAGGTAAAAATGTTGTTGAATTTTTCACTAAATCATGCAGTGCAATAGGTGGCGACGATCTTCTTCGTGTATTTTTCAATATTCCATTCCAACACTCGTCTGATGTGATACAGGCAAAAAACTCATTCTGGAAGACCGGGTCCTGTTTCGAACCCAGGACCTCTCTATTACAAAGAAAGAACGGTTCAACTTCAATCATCTCATCACCATCGTTAAGTTACAAATTAATTTTAGTCATTAGGTACTGAAAATCAGCTCAGTTTCCTTCATATTTAGTTTTTAATTGGTTAAGAAAACAAAATTTCTGACTTACAGTAAATTTGAAATACAGATTTTCACCTTATACATAAATAATATCAATCTTTAGAACTAAACATGCATATAAAAAATACCTGAGTATAAAATTGTTGTAAAAATGGACGTTTTCCTTGAGGAATCAACTGTTCTAAATAGGGATGTAAAAATTCGAACTGTTTAGATAGAAAAACCAAAGACTCAACAGCTACAATTCGTTCAGCAAGACCACGTAAGGTCTCTTGTTGGCTCAAATCTACAACGGGAGAAATATGCGGCTGAGGTACCTGTGAATACAGAGAAAAACAATTCTAAAATTTCAAACTTCCATATTTCATACAGATCTCAAACACACACACACGAAATGTAAATTAACACATTATATTCTTCAACTGTTTACTATTTTTTCAATTAACAAGTAAAGCACATGATAACGAAAAGTATCAATGTATTACAAAATGCATCGTTACTTCCTTTTTAAAATCTCAATTCCGAATTGCTAAAAAGCTCTGTCCATAGAACTCATAAAGTGAAAAATAGAAAAAATGCTATAATAGCGGATAATTTAAAGGAAATCTGGCTATACACTCCTCGGTGCCTCAAGGCCTGTAACCACTAGACTCCTTTTATTCACCTTCATTAAACCTTACGGATGTGATTTCAGTTTTCCCAATACCATTGCAGATGAGATAAAGACGCGTTCTAATTAAGCATTTCGAAAAATGAGTTTACAGACATCTGCTGCAAATGTTTGAAAAATTGCTTTCACAGATATATTTCTAAAAAAATCTTTTAATCAGGAATATAGCCTGGAAACAATTACTTAAAAGTACATTTCTTGAACTGATTAGTTGTTTGTTTCTCTTTTATTCATTAATGATCATTTTCGCTCTCTGAAGCAGTCGCATGAGGTGCTTTCAATTTTTTGCCACTGGTGTTTGTACAAGATACATACCAAAAGTCCGTACCGTTTTGCTCCTTTTAGGTTCATCTGTGAAGGAAAGCTGCTTTTGTCACTGCCCTGAAACTTCTTAGGCGGAGGGAAAGAGGAATATTTCCATTGTTTGCACTGTCTTTTTGTTGTAGGTGTAGAGCCCTGTGGTGTACACACACATGAACATACTCAGCAAAACAAGTTTCTTAGACTTGTCAGTTTTTCTTCTGAATAATCTAGTGCTCTGGTGAATTGTTGCTAACTCATGTATCGAATGTCCATGTTAGAAATTCCTAAATTCATCAGATCCTTCAGTTCATGAACACGCATTTAATGTTATCACTTGGGCTTACCGCTAAGATAAGTACAAACATACCCATCGTCATAAAGAGCACTGAACGATGAAAATTAAGTTTATTTGTAGAAAACAAAAACTTTCCTAATTTAACTTTCCTTTATAACCAACTATGGATTCTCATTCTTTGATTCATGGAAATCAAAACGTATATCTTCAGTGCTTGGAATTCAAAATGTATATTTAAACTATTTCGGGAATCAAAGTAAGAATAATAAAATGTATGACGTTGCATTTAAAATTAATAATTTAACGCTGTAACTGGGATATTTTTTTAAAAAAACAATATTTAAAGTGATTTTTTAATTTCACTGATATCAAAATTTTACAGAAATACTACTATTGGCGCAGCCGGTAGGATGAACAAGGACTAATAAACTTCCATGTTGGAGTAACATCTAAACTCTATCCCTCAAATGAGGTCGTGTGGTAAGAATATCTTAATTGCACTTTACAAGTGGGCAGCTTATGTTCTAAAGGTAATGATGATTTGAACTGATACATAAAGAAAACATTACAGGCTATAGAAGGCTGAAAATAAACACTTCAAGGGCGAATCAAAAGATAACAGACATCTAGTACATCCACATATATTATCCTGTACAAAATGTACTCCACGTTTTTTAACTGACTAGTGTGGCTCTCATTACACATTATATTACAAAACTATGTATATATTTTCCAGCCAGCACTAGTATTTCATTAAATCAATATTTAAAATTAGATAGCGTAATCAACTAGAAGTTACCAAGGAACAAGAGGACTTTCCTTTCAAACGTTGGTTGATATACGTCACTTATCACTTAAGCACTTTTAGCTCATCACTGCAAAAACAAATTAGAAACCCGTGTCGGGCATAGATAAAAGAAGGAGAGGGCATGCTATAAACTCTAGAAAGGAACTTACACACACCCATGTTGGACAAGGAGGCAGTACAATGAAAAGTACCTGTACTTACATGTAACTGCCTCCAAGTTTCTCGACAAGAACGTTATAGTCGACGTTTCAGCCTCTTTTCTGGGAACATCATAGGGAATAATAAACACGTGTATTTATCAGCTATTCATTGATTTTAAGAAAGCATATGATTCTATCAAAAGGGACAAGTTATACAGTATCCTGATACGATTTGGAATTCCGAAAAAATTGGTGCAACTAGTGAAGATGTGTCTCAGCGACCCCATAAGCAGAGTACGGATAGGGAATAATATGTCAGATAGTTTCAAGATTCGCAACGGATTGAAACAAGGCGATGCCTTGTCACCACTACTGTTTAACTTCGCGTTAGAATATGCGATTTTAAAAATTAAAGGGGACAAAAAAGGAACTATCACTGAATGGTTTGAATCAACTGTTTGTATACGCGGATGATGTAGATTTAATAGGGGACGATATAGATGCACTACAAAGCAACACCGATGTCTTAGTAGAAGCGTGCGATGAGATAGGTCTACAGGTAAACATAGATAAAACAAAATACATG
>JAGDQP010027124.1:0-10842 GCA_022664845.1 Lepisma saccharinum
TCAACAACAGCTTCTTCGTCCGACACCATTTCCGCCCAAGTTTTCTTACGACTTTCCTTCTCCTCCTGTCAATTCAAAAAGGAAGTAATTTACTTCAAAAGAAATTCTTACACATGCAGATTTTCAACGGATAGATTCATCTTGAAACAAACTGAAATATCAACTAACAACCTGAAACAAATCAGTGTTCGATTTTTGCAATTTCTAGAGGAGAGGGGAAAAAAATTCCTCGACAGACAGAACAGCCTAGTTTACGTCCGTTCACACGCCAAGTTGAGGTAATTTCCGAAAATGGATCCTAGAAAAATTGCAGGGAGGGAAGCCCCCTCGTCACGCACAAATCGAACAATGACAATATTTATTGACGGACTCTGTTGATGAATGTCTGTAGATAATGAAGTTGCTTCACAGGGTCTCGCGATGACGAAATCGTATCCTTTACCTTGTAAACTATCACAACCATGTTGTTCGTGCAATCAACACTTTGGATTCCCTTGAAGCCACTCTCGTGGAATTAAAACCATCTATTATTATATTACTTTTAGCTAAATAAAAAAAATGGATAAAAACAAATTTTTCAAGGGCCGAACTAGTAATGAACCTAAGCTCGTTTTGTCTCAGGAATGTTGTCTCTCGGTGATCAGTCTTCCGAAGCAGTAATTAGAAAGATGGCACTAGGGCCTTAACTAAGGCACCATCCTGACATTCGCTTGGTGAAACTGAAGAAAATTCTGAAAAACCTCAATCAGGATGGGCCGGCAGCGGGCCTCGAACTCGTGTGCCTCTCCATTACCGGTTCCAAGTCCGCCACGTTACCGACAGGAGTACGAGGGCTGGGCAACAGAAGGGACGTATAAAATTACGCTTATTTGCTTTTGTCGAAGAATCATCTATATTGTTCATCTTGCTGAAAAATGGGAAGTAGGGGAAGCAGGATGAACAAATTTGGATGGAACCTGGACAAAAGCGGATAAGTTTTGGGTTTACGTTCGCCATTTTCTTTATTTACCTGCTATTTAATAATTGTAATAATAAAAAAATGACCCTTATTTCCTCGATAACTGATTTGATGCTAATTCGAAGACTTGGAAGTGTTAAGTGCACAAACAATGAGGAGATGGATAGAAACTTATGTAAAATCTAGTTGATTTACCCGCCTGTTGGTGCGGGGTGAATTAAATATGTTGACAACAATAACAGTTGTACTAATACTAGTAGTACTTACCCAATATCTTACGCGTTACATTTTCTTCAAATTTTAGTCATTAATTTAATACCAACATTAAACTTAATCTGCTTTTAAACATACAAAATTAATTAAAACAATTATAAACCTATTACCAAATGCATATGTATTATGAAAATATGAATTAAGAATTTAAAGAATTAAGTTATTATTTCTGGTTTGTAAATTAAAACTTTGAATACAAAAATCTAAATATTTACTTATTTCAGGGGCTCCACAGTCTAGTGGTTAGAGCGTTGGACTCATGTCCGCGTGGTCCCGGATTCAATTCCCGGCTGGAGTCCCACTTGTCGGCGTCCACCTAGCGTCGTGAGGCAAACTGGGGAGTCACGTGAATAAAGACGTGAGGGCCACACTCGGTCTGGTAAGCCCCTGATACGCCTGTTCGTGGTTAGGTACGCGCAGTGCTGACCACATAGCCGTTAGTCAGGTGGACGTAGTTCCACCAAACACGGACAGATGGCGTTGGGGCAGGGCCTATAGGCCTGTTACGGCAGTGTTTTTTATTTATTTACTTATTTCATTTGTTGTTTTAAATTAAAAATATTATTACAGCACCATAATTAATTCAACTTTTACACTATTCTTGTGTCATCCACTGGAATGGTAAACATAAAAAATACTGATGCACAAGTTTTAGGCGCGAGTGTTATGGTCAATACAGTAGGGTTTGCAACCAGAAAGAAGCAAACATTATTAGCCTTTCACAGAAGGACTTACCAGTGAAAATGAATATAGGTAATAGTAGAGCTGATTTCTACGTAATTATATTTTCTATTTGCAGTTATGTAAGCTGCAAGAAAGTAGAAGTGTTCATGAGTTAAAATATTACCATAGACCTCATAACAGATAAGACTTATCATGCTTCCCCATTTCTGGTTTGAATCCATCCGCTAGGTAGCTTTGCCATAGACCTCATAGTAGAATATGCGTCTATGGCAGAGCTACTTAACGGATGGATTCAAAATCACGTGCTCTGAACAAAAATCCATTAGTTTTAGCGCAGCCAGAAATGGGGAAGCGTGATAAGTCTATCTATTATGAGGTCTATGATATTACTATCATTATATTTGAATTTTATTTTACATATTTCTACACATTTTACAATTTTTTCTGAACTTTGCTTTTCGACTACCCAACAAAACACCTCACTAGATCCTTGACAACAATCGAAGGTGAGCAAATGCTTCATTCCGGCGCTTCATTGAAGGTTGCCCAAAGTGTGAGAAAATGAACTCTAGAGCTTGATATTTCCAACATCATTAACACTACAACTGATGCGGTGTCGTACCATCGAAGACTGTCCAAAATTGAATATTCCAAAACCTTGTAGTGGGTGCGCAAGTGACCCAGATATTTTCTGGAGTAAATGTAGGTCGAAATAAGCATGACAGGACCACTTGACCCCAGTGACAACTTTGGATATGGAAAGGTCGTTTTCAGCATACAAGTATATCCTTTCTGATCGGCGGCAATCTATGACCGTAGAAAATATGGCAAAATACCTTATCGTGTATTATCAAAGTTATCATTATTTTATGTATGAAAAGATATGCAAATGTTAATATTTATTCCTGCAATACATATTTGGTTTAATTGTATTAAATATTTTACGTAAACTACATAAAAATATGGTAAAATACCTGATAGGGTTATGCTCTGTTCCTCAAAGATTTAGTGAGGTTAATTATGAGAAGCATCATATTTTTATTAGTTTCGTCGCTGTGTGTATGAAAACTAGGACTAGGGGAGAAGCCTCCTAAAAGAATAGGAGAGTAAAGAGGATAGATATGCAATAATGGAGGCACTGAAGAAAAAACGATTGGGAGATCGAATAGCACATATTCTCCACTAACTTTAGTGAAGAAAAGAAAAGAGGGGGGGGAAGAACAAATAAGATAGAACTCTAAAGGAATCCATGTGCTACTTCTACTCATATTATTCGCCTACATGTGCTATTAGGCTCTATTTCTCCGCCCTTTTGTAGATTTCAATGCACACTATAAGTCAATGATGTTACCGAACTACAAGATTATCGGTACCTTGTTTTGTGATGTAAGTATTTTCCATTCGAACTCTGAATGATCAATGTTTTTGCTTCGGAACTGCTCGTTTAATTCTCGAAGAACCTCTTCTTTTGGCGTACTGGGCTCTTCCTCGCTGAAAAAACAAAAAGTTTTATTTATAACATTACAACACATACTGCAATAAATTACGTGTTGCAAGTGTACAGACTTACATGTGAAAAGAAGTTTGATATGTTCAAATGCAAGATTAATTGTATTTCAGCTCGCAAAAACACTGTGACAACATTACATCCATCTTGTTTTCGCACAGAACCGCAATTTTTGATTCTATCAATTCATTGCTCGGACAAAGGCTAGCTTTTCGCACGGCTTCATCAATGAAGCTGGATTGATTCCCGTAACGGACATTTCTGAATAGCGGACAGTTTTAAAGGCTGCGGCTGAATAACATTGAATCTTATAGAAGGAAGCTCTTAATAATGGACACAGACACCTTGGCAATGCCCCCCTTTCGAAACAAAAACCTCTCTATAACGGACAAAGCTAACATGTCGTTGTCGTCTGTATGGGTTTTTGTTCAAAATATTTTCAGATCTGATCGGTCATCTTATCGAGGAGTAGTGAAGACAAATGAAGGCTTAATTTGTAACCCCTCCTCTCTTTTCTAAGATCACAAAAAGTAGTTGCAGGTTCTTAGTAAGTTTCTCAACAATGACAAGCAACACTCACAGCAATAACAACAACATGAAGGAACAAAGGAAAACTAGTTATATAAACTCAAGTGAAAATAAGGATACTTTTGTATTTAAAACTGACAATGCTGTTACACAAAGCTTTCCTGCTATTGTCTGCCTGAGCCATAGCTGACTAAAGGCAGTAAATAGAATTCCATTCAGTTATCCTGCTAATGGCGTCATTACGACGCTGTACTACAGTTCTATTTACTGTACACGTCATAACTATACACCTACACTGTACTGTATTAATGAACAGATAAGAAACTAATGTACCATGTACATTAATTCAGTTTGTACAGCATTTTCTAATTTCAGCTTCTTCTGGTCGTTTAAGGGGAGCTTCAATGTGTGTTTCTAAATAATGAACCTATATATATATAGGACAAAACGGTGTCCGCTTTTCGGAAGTTTCATTGTATTTCAAAATTCTAGATAGTGATACTGGCGTTTAGATTATGGATACTTGTATTTTCTTTGTCTCCACTTTCCGAATAGAGTGAGAACCACTGTAACCAGACTACCGAAAACTGCGTAACACTTATGGACTGCACTACAGATAAACATGAAATAAACTTACCCTCTAATAGGTATAGCAACTCCCTGATCTACAAGTCTCTTATTTATAGTTTTCCACTGTATCACGATCGGTTCTAAAGCACCGCCTTTCGAAACTTCTTCGTACCACAGCTCAACAGGTAAAGAGTTATTTTCAATTTGACCCTGAAAAAATCAAAAAGGGCAAAAGCTCAATTAAAAATAATATTTAAAAAAAGCACAACGTTTACCATCCGACATAATTTTGGAATTAATAACGATGATTCAAATTCAGTAACAAAGGAAATACTGAAAAGGGTTATTTATTTATATATGTATATATATATATAGCTCCTGCGTAGCCTAGTCGGTAGCGCGCTCGACTTCAATGCGAGCGGTCCCGGGTTCGATTCCCGATGGGGGCTCAAATATTTCGGTGTTGACCCAGCATCGTGAGGACAATTGGGGAGCTGCTGTGAATAAAAGACAGTGGCGATCACAGTGGGAGCTTCGGCTCTCCTCTCCCAACCAGTCTGGTCAGCGTGGGAGCAGTAGACCAACTCCTCCCTTCGGGGAGAGGCCTCATCCACTAGTGGATTGAATATGGCTGTGATTTATATATATATATATTTCAATATATATAAAACCTGCTTTCAACAGACGCTTTGTTCCGAGAAGTTAGAAGTTGTTTTTATGCTCACATTTTCATTGGTTCTGAACCATTACATGATGTCCACACATATTTAGGTTACCATTGCATTAACAACAATTAATTACATTTCTGTATAGCACCGAATACAATGATGAAAATTGTTTGATTTTTTTTGTTTTCCATTTAATCATCCCTACACAGAGCTCTAGTCATCCCTGTCAAACTATTACGCTCCTTCCCTCCCGCACTACTATCACAGCATGGACCCTTGTCTCGCTCTGTTGTCATTAAGTTTCAAGGCACGAGACAACCCCCCCCCCCCCCCAACGTCGCCAAATAGGAAGCGATGTTATTTCTTCCCAACAAAGAAATTGCATTGCAGTAATGTATAACTAGGCCTATATGTTAACATTAATAACTTGATGCTGAAATTTCAATTTAAAAGGCGCAATACAAGAGGAATTTGGTAAGATAGCAACGTTAGGGACAATGAAGCCAGGTTATACCAAAGTTGTCAACACGTATTTAACGGTAAAATCTCAGGGTACAAATGGCATCTGTCGTAGGGGAATATTAGGGTGAAAAAAGGCCGCCAAGGTATGGCAGGAACACATTAGACGACCACCACCCCTCCTCCTCCATTTTTCTCTCGTTTAATCCTATTTTGTCTACTTGTAACGCAAGCTAGACCCTCAACCAAAGCTGGTTAAGAGAAAGGGACTTCTGATTTGGGTTCAGTCACTTTGATCTGGTTACAACTTTCTGTTTGCCCTAACGACGCTAACGCCTTCATGAAACAAAGTAGAGAAAAACTAATTTCAGACTGGGATCCAGCGACCTCTATATACACGTTAGTTTGGAATCTGATAACGCTACTATTTTTGTATTATCACTCATGACATGCTAGCGTCAAAACAAAAGCAGATAGAGCAAAACGGACTAAAGATTTGGACTGTGATCTCAGTCAGTTTACTTTATTGAGGCTACACCCTTCATGCATGGTATATTTATACTATATCCACTTAAGTTTTAACTCATAGTAGCGCTTAAACGATAGTCGGTGGGAAGACACTAACTCTAGATTTGAGTTGAGCGACCTCAATTTACTATTTTCATCCGCTGAGTTCTTCGAACATGAGAGGACACTCCTCGACGGCCTGTACTGAAAGACTTACTAAACACACTGCACATGCATGTCTCTAGAAACATACTCTATCCAGGATGAGAACTAAACGCACAAGTGGCTCATCTATCCATTAGCCACTGAAAAAAGTAGGTTTCCTAAGTAAACCGATAAGCTACTCAGCTCTCGTGCTTCAGGCAGTAACGTCGCGGACTTGAAATCGGCAATGGGTAGGCACGTGTGTTCGAACCCCACGGGCGACTATCCTTACTGAGGTTTCCCGGATGTTCGAATTGCATCCTAAGTAAGGCCCTGGCCACTACCTTCTCCCCAACTCTATCCCAGTCTGAGCCAAAGATGCCTAAAGGTATTAATGAATTCAATAAAAAAACCGACCACGAGTAACTGATGGTGTCGAATTTTCAACAACGGAGAGAGAGAGAGAGAGAATATCTGATATCCCAAATAATCCAAGTGAATATCGGAGCATAACCATGAAATTGAACTAAATGAATCATATATGCATCAAATTATAAAAGAACCAAAACAGGAAAAATACTGAAGGGTATTAGAAAAAAATAAAATAAAAAAAATGGAACAGACACGCATGAGGCATGACACGGGACCTTACACTAGGAAAAGACAGAATGAGAGGAGACGTTCCTAACCCCTTTAATCACCTCATAGGAGCAGAAATCCCACCACTTTCTCTCATTTACCTCACTTCCCAGATTGCTGATATTATCATCAGCAGTTCAAATCAGGAATAGAATGAAAAGACAAAATCACGTTATGTGGGTGTTAAGCCATGGAAAGTTAAGGAAATTGTAATTTGGTTAACTTAGTTGTGGAATCTGAGCTGCTGTTGCTTCAGAACCTACGAAAACAACTCGGAGGAGAGCATCTGTAGGAAATAGCCGTTTTCTTGTATTCCCATCCTCAATACCTAAAGCAACGATCTCCAACAAGAGATGGCAGCACTACCTCCGTATATGTTTAATGTATTCTTATCGTTGCACGAAATTTCCTTGCTGCTTCTATGAATTCAAACCTAGAGAGTTCAAACTTTCAGGGAAGAAAGTTCATAACCAATTCAAGTGCATGATTGATGACGATTTTTTATTTTCGTTTTCCTTCACTGTTGAAATCGCTTCATTGTTGTTGTGAATATCGAAACCTATAACAATGAACAAAAAGGAAAATTAAAAATCGGCATCAATCATGCTCTTGAATTGGTTATGAACTTTCTTCCCTAGAAGTTTGAACTCTCTAGGCTTGAATTTATAAGAGCAGCAAGGAAATTTTGTGTAACAGTGAAAATACATTACACATATACGGAGCTAGTGCTGGCATCTTTTGTTGGAGATCGTTGCTTTAGATTATCTTTAAGTATGATTGTTATTATTGTAGCAGCATATGTTTTAAACAATTGTACACTACAATTGAATTTAAATAATAATAATAATAAATCCTTATTAAAGAACACACAAAAGCCTATAAATACTAAGTGTAATAAGTAAACATAAAAATAAATGAATGAAAGAATAATTGAAATGGAGAACAAGTGGATAAAGTTAGGAAAAAATAAAGTTCGATATTATAAAGGAAAGCGTAATATTTATAGATGAGTACAAAACAATAACATATACAAGTCAAAAGAGTTAAATAACAACTAACTCGAGTTCATACAACTTAATACAATTGAGGTCATATATATTTAATGTATACAAAGGTCACAAAGTCAAACCAGGTTAATACTTTGCCAGTCCAAGTTAAGCGCGAGATTACTCACACTTGGTTATAAGTCATCGTATTTTTTGTTAACCTTTGAGTCTAAAAATGTGTGCCGGAACTAGAAATAATAATAATAATAAAAGTGTTCTAGTATATATTTACATTGAATTTTGTTCTTGACAACTTATCCTATTGTACAGCGGTTCAAGGTTGAAGATCACCCACATTCATATTTTCTTATGCCGGCCGGGTGACCGAGCGGTCTGCGGCGGTAGGCCATCAGCTCGAAGGTCTCCGCAGGGGCATGGATATGGATTTTAACAGCTAAAGGCAATTCGTGACGGGCCGAAGTCCAAAGTTACTAGACTGGCCCATTTAAAAATAAAGTTTACTAAAGTTTTATCATATTTTCTTATAATGTAATTGAATCAAAACTTGAAACATTTGAAATCTTGCTATCCAAAAAAATAACATTAATGATGATGATAATGTAGTAGTAGTCATATCGGAATATTAATTAATAATAAAAAGCAACAATCTCACCTTTTTAGTTATATATAGAACTTCATGTTGGCCGACGAGTTCTGAAAGAATTTCACAAGCAATTACAGGCCATTCTTGTTTATCCCCTGCTGCACGGATCCCTGACAAATGACATCTTACTGCTCCATCTCGTATCTGCTGAAACTTATCATCGAGTATTCGGAGGTCTATCACCGGAATAGTAAGTGTTTCCGCGAAATCTAATAAAAAGACCTTGAAAGAAAGGAAAATAAATAAATAAACTCAGTGAAAATAATATGGTCGTAACATACATATACAACAATGGTATTAACCACAACAACAGTACCACGAACATTATCATCACACTAATTATACTGCTGAGAATCTATGGACGCTAAACTATTGTTTATCCTTATCTAATAATATTAAACATAGTTATGTCCCGTGTGGTCAACTGATTAACGCTTTCAGTGCGAACGGATCCGGGTTCCATTCCCGGCAAGGCCTCTGAATCTCAGTATTAGTTCAACATGATCAGGACAATGCTGAGGAGTTACTAAAATAAAGAAATAGTAGAACTGAATTTGAATTTTTATTTGTGGCCTTTAAGCATCTTAAGGTTCAGGAGGGAAAAGGATGTAGGAAGGTGTAGGCCAGGGCCTATGTTGAAGGTTGCCTAGTGTGACTGAGGAGTCCCTGGAGAAACATATCAGGATGGTCGGCCGCTGGTATCGAACCCACGACCTCCCGAATGCTACGCCAATGCTCTACCACTGAGCTATGGCGGCTCGGTAAAGAAATAGTGGACTGTGATTACGAAAACCAGAAATACGTCAACGAGAGGCGTTGCGTTGACTCCGTCACACCCTACTGAACGAAAAACCTGGGTATCACGTTCAAGCCTTTTCGGCCTGCTGCGCCACGCAGCTTTACCCGTCCGTCTGTCTGTTGTTCAGCGCCCGAAAAATAAATTTCATGAACCACGTGAAGGGAAGTGATTGAGGTGTCATTGGAAAGGACTTGAGTAGACTGGCACACAGTCAAAGACACCGTCTTGATTGGTGCAGTGGGTTAGTATTAACCAATTTTTAAAAAAATACTTTTTTATATTGTTTCCATTCCATTATACCTATCGGCACCAATTTCGACGTAAACAGTTGTTAGTGTTGCCAACCCCGTGTCAAAAAAAAACGTATCTCAGGAACCACAAGGTGACTGTGGTGTCGTTGAAAAGGTATCAGTTACACTAGCTCGGAACTGCCGGAACAGTCTTGTTCAGGCGCACCATTTTAAAAATTAAGTATTTAGTTTTTCAATTTGTTTCTATCCCGTTTTACGTATTCATATCAAACTTGGCATAAATATTATTCGTCTCAATAGAAAAATACTGTGTGTGTTCCAGATCATAAGCACCCCAGCCATCAGTGTTGCCAACCTATTTTATAAAAATGAAGGTTTGTGTGTCTGAGATGCGATGAAGAGACCGGAGCCTTAGAGATTGTTAGTTTAATTGCAGGGCTGACCTGTTTACTTTAATCATTACTAAAAGTCTAGAACACAGTCTTATTTTTTAAACTTACAGTATGAGCCACACGGACAGCTATGATATAAGCCTGTCATATATAAGAGAATATTGAATGGAAAACCCGGCCACAACTGGAAGATCTGGGTTCTATTCCTGATTATGACATCGAGTAATTTTCTTGTACGTTTTTCAATAGTTACCCTATACAAGATCTTTCTGTAAAATTAATTACAATCTAACATGTATTCCGCTTATTTCATATCATGAAAAATATCTAATTCCCCAACATTAAGTCGAAAAAAAAAACAGTTGTTTGACAAACATTTTTTCAATATAGGATTTCTTGTCTGTATATACGCTGTACACTTCAAAGATCTGTTTAGGGATGATATAACTTACATCTTAGGCAATACTATATTCCCTATGTGAAATGTCTGATTATGCAGTTTCTTTTTCCGGGATGAGGACAAAGAAATTTATATTTTTATGTTCAGGAGATCGAAGGATTTGTTTACTATTATTTATGCTAATAAGATAACCATTCTTTTCTTTCTTTCGTTTTTTAATTTGTTTGCCGTGACCAAGCCTTTGGCGAAACATTGCCCCCTTTTTACGTGCGTGTGAATGAAGTACCGGAATAACTGTCTGTATGTCCAATCATGTAATTTGTTTTCAACCCTATATACATTACTCATACAAGTTGCAACTGAATCAGTACTAAAAATATCGTTTAGGTTTTGTTCACTGCATTTTGGATGCA
>JAGDQP010027124.1:11923-25285 GCA_022664845.1 Lepisma saccharinum
CCATACTAAACAATCCAGATATACTTGTGCTGCATCTGACATTCTATTGTTGATACTAAATACGTAGATATGACACTTCAGAGCATGTTTAAGCGTCACACGTTATCAAGACAACATATGGCGACATACATGCAACGGAAAGCAAGCCAGTAATACCTCAATACTTACTTCTCGATAACCTCCTGAAATTTTGCCACTGTAACATACACGCAACTCGGCGAAATGACTCTCAAAATTTTCACTTCTAGACGGTAAGGATCTGATTTTGGAACTGGAACTGGGGCTACGGATAAAGGCTCCAGAGTTTTACTTGCGTTCTTCTTTTCCACTTTCGTAGCTCGCTACAAGAAGAAGAAAAAGATATGATTTACCAAGGCTATTAAAAATAACCGCCAAGGGTTAACAGAAAGAAATTTTTCACATTTGAACTCGGGTTGAACTCATCTGATTGAAAATTCGTTCTCATTACACGGCTATGAAAACACACAAATGAAAAGCACGCACATTGAGTGACCAGATTCCTCTTTTTAACTCAGTACAGCAACTACCAAATGTGGCAATGATTCAACAAGATGTTAGTATTATTCGGAAGGTATAGTCAACAAGTCTGTGAAATACGTCCTTCAATGAAAGTATGGAGATAACTGGTATATCCAGATGCCTAACATGCCTTTTCATGAACCCCTACAAGTGCTCTATTGGGTTCATATTACGACAGTTCGGTGACCAATTAATATGCTGTAAGTAAAACTGTTCCTCAAACCATTCACGCACTGAAAGCGCCCATTGGCTATGTGTATTGTCGTCTTGAAATACACCATCGCCATTCGGGTATAAGTGCAACATAGCGAGGTGTACCCAGTCCCGATAGTTGGCCTACGACTGTCAAAATTATTCGCGTAATTATCCATTCAGATTATTATTCGAATAATTCCCTCATAATCTCAGTAATCGAATAAACGGATATTCGAGAAACGAACAGACAAAAACCTAGATAATTGTTCGATTATTCGTTTTGCAGATAATGAAAATAATTCGAATCATATTATTTCAAATATCCGAATAATCATATTTCGGATATTTATAACTGTAGTGAGGACTCACATGTTCTTCCACCTATGTCAGGGATTTAAGTTCCTGCGAGTCCAGCATCATACATTCGTCTCCACCGGCCGGAACGATGGATCCAGAACTTCCGAGATCTAAGTTCCTGCGAGTCCAGCATCATACATTCGTCTCCACCGGCCGGAACGATGGATCCAGGTTTTTCCTCAGTCACACCACACAAATGCCACCAGGGTCGAACCTTTAACTTAGGCCCTGATCCACGCCTTCACCTCCCCTATCCTGGATTGATTCTTAGATGCCTAACTAAAAACAAAACAAAAAACAAATGGCGTAACAGACCGATAGGTCCTCAGCCTGCCCCAACGCCATCTGTCCGCGATTGGTGGCACTGCGTCCACCTGAGTGACGGCTGTGTGGTCAGCACTGCACATCACCTAACCGAACAAGCGTATCAGGGGATTTCTAGATCGAGTGTGGCCGTCACGTCTTCATTCACGTGACTCTCCAGTTTGCCTCACGACGTTGGGTGGACGCCGAAAAGTAGGACTCCAGCGGCGAATTGAACCCGGGACCACGCGAACCTGAGTCCAACGCTCTAACCACAAGACTATGGAGCCCCTCCTTAGATGCCTACAGGCTATACACAAAATTTAAGTGTTATACCGTATGGACCCGGCGCTCACATATATGAACTTTTCGCTGTCCTATGCACTTTTGCCGGTGATTTGCCCATTTTGACGCCAGTTCTGTTACACCTCAACTGGGGCGGCTCTCAAATTCACAAATGAAGGCAGTTGTGAGATCGAGACAAGAGCTCTTCGTACTCCCACAAGAGATCATTTATCAAGGTTCGATAAATACTTCATTTTACCCATCATGCTCAGAATTTTACTATCAAATGAATCACTTGACTTACCATTTGTAGGTCGGCGAAACGCGCACTCTTTGAAAGTTACGTGGTTACCGGGTCACGTTTACTTTTCGTTAGTGCTGTGTCATAATTCAATGATCACTCATTATACGTGCGTATCTATTGCATCATTAACATGAGTCAATACACTACCCTACCATTATTCTTAAAATTTTCGATTTTATTTCCTGTAATTGGAACAATGTTATAAACAGATCGTTTTGACCTAACACTCATTGCAAAATTTGGCATTTTGTAAAAAAGGTTGATCAAAAAGGACAAGAAAATATTAATTGACCTTTCTCCTCGACACTGCTTCGCTTTAACTCTCTTTATCAGGATATTTCAAATGTGCACACTACTCACTACATACCAATGATCGGGTTAATGTATAGGAACTTTACAATAATTTTACATATGCCAGAAAGGTTAAACAAAACATTCCATTTCCATGTCAAAATATACTGAACTGTTTTCGACTTTGTTCTTACTCAATAACCGTGGTACGAAGTCCATCGACATATTTTAACATTATCAAACTATTTAAAGTATTGGAGACAATTTTCAGTGTAGTAACTATGGGGTTTTCTCGTTGCTCGTATTAAAGAAACTATTTTAGATCGAAAAAAGACTAGTGAGAACAGATTTAACATCTGCTGAAACGATTGGATGGAATGATGTGTTGAAACTCTGTGGCAAACGGATAGAGCATGACCAATAACGAACAGTGGGGAGACGGGCAATTGAGATAAAGGGAGTTACGAGTTATTGAAGACCTAGGACGGGTTTCACTCTTGCGCTCAAACAGTGAAAGAAGGCGCCTAAAGGCAGCGAGTTAGAATGATAGTCGTAGGAGGCAGAAGCATGGGATTACAACATGGAGACAGATGAAAACTGGTGTTATACAATAGATATATGTGGAGAATCTGCTTTATTGATGGTACCGTTTTCTTAATTCTAACATTTAAAGGGCCGTCCCTCCCCCCATACACATAAAAGACATCGCACAATGTGGACGTGATACCACGTTAGGGAAGTGCAATTACTCCTGGGATTTAAAGCTGTCTATTACTCAAATACCATGTAATGCTCTTTATTTCTACGCGCTCGACAAAGGCATTAAATGCTTAAATATATCTTCGTTTTCAAGTGTTTTTATTATGTGTGCTAGTGCAAGGACAATTGTTCAAGTACAGAATCTTGTCTTTTTTAATTTCATTTTTACCTTGATTGTCCTATTGGCCTTTTTCTCTCCGTAACTATAAAAGCAATATAAAATATTTGCCACCGAAATCAGAAAAAATAAAAAGAAGTACATTTAAACCACGATTATCCCCACCTTTCTGCTTGTTAATGTAATTCTACAACACAATTAAAACTTGAACTAAAGAATACTCAAGAAGTATTCATAAAAGTACGCTTTTGAGTCAAAATATTTTAAAATTATTTATTGCTGAATTTTATTTATCTACGTTGTAATGGCATCGCTGGTGTCATCCCATTTCATCCCTAAAGGGTGACACCCCTAGGCGAACGTAACTTCCTGAGAAAGTGAACTTGGAAGCTAGCAGCCAGGATCTCTATTCCATGTATTACAAACGGTCATATAATACAAACTAAAAACGAAATACGATATTGTTTACTGAAAAATGAAATTATTTTACATCTTCAGAGGAGTTAAATAAAAATTCATTAATATAGTATATTAAGAACTCTAACTCATGATTATTATCTGAACTTGATTGTAGAGAAACGTCGTGATAGTGAGTGATTTAACTATTGAAAGTTCCTAAATACAAACGAACTCTGCTTCTCAACACCAAGTAATATTCTATTTTACGATATCTTCTGTTCATGAACAAAAACTGAATTAAACTAGCACGAAAAAGCCACACTATACTTCTTTAAAGACATTCGTAATACGAGGGGCAGTCAAAAAGTTCCCGGAATTTCGTCGTAACTTTTTTGCTGCCCCTCCTATTAGTCTGAATTAATTGCTCTGATGTAACGAAACATTCTTGATTACTCTGCAATAATTTGCATAATGGTTTTTGGTTATTTACAGGTACGAGTGTGTGGTGATCTGTTTGTACGATGTCGCAGTTCGAGCAAAAGGCGAACATCAAATTCATGTGCACATTGAGGAAATCTGCTGCAGAGACTTTGTTAGCCTTGCAAACAGTTTAAGGAGACGCTGCTTTAAAGAAAACAGCCGTTTACGAGTGGTTTTCACGGTTTCGGGATGGACAGGAATCGCAGGAAGACGAGCACGGCAGTGGGAGATCATCAACCTCCAGAAACGAAGAAACGGTCGAGCAAGTGAAACAGTTAATCAGATCGGACCGACGATTGACCATCGACGAGTTGGCACAAGAATTGCACATCTCTCATGGATCCATTCACGCAATCCTGTCAGATGATTTGAAGATGAAACGTGTCAGTGTAAAGTTTGTCTCGCGGATGACGACTCCGGATCAACTGGAAACATGTGTGTTGACTGCGGTCGAATGTTTTGAATAAAGCACAGAGGACCCGACGCTTCTTAAGACAATCATTACTGATGATGAGACCTGGGTGTACGCGTACAACCCTGAGCAAAAACGGCAGTCATCAGAATGGCACACAACGTCCTCTCCTCGACCAAAGAAAGCACGTCATATCAAATCCAAAACAAAGGTGATACTCATCGCGTTTTTCGATAACGAAGGTGTGGTGCACCATGAATTTGTACCACCTGGACAACTGTTAACGGCCCTTTCTACGTGCAGGTTTTGAAACGACTGAGGGGGGGCAATCCGACGAAAACAGTCCCGCGAAATGGCAAGGGGGATGGACACTGCATCACGACAATGCTCCCTCCCACACATCGCTTGTTGTAGGGACATGGCTCGCAGAAACGAACATTCCACTCCTCTACGAGCCTCCCTATTCACCGGATTTAGCACCGGCGGATTTCCGGCTCTTCCCCAATATCAAAAAGGGCCTCAAAGGTAACCGTTTTGCCACCGTCGAAGACATTAAAACCAACGCGACGGCTGAGCTTCGGAAGATACCAAAACAGGACTTTCAACGTTGTTTCCAGCAATGGCAGCAGCAGTTGAACAAGTGTGTGTGTGCGCGCTGAAGGAGTCTATTTTAAAGGCGATTAAGTAATTGTGTACCTACATTGTGGTAATAAATAGTTTCAACGAAATTCCGGGAACTTTTTGACTGACCCTCGTATACCTTTTGACGATTTATCGAAAAGGCCTAGAGTGTTATCTCAAGAATTCTTAGTGTTAGTTACAACCACATTTTATTTCCCACAAACAATACAAAAATCAGAAACTATGTTAATGTCTCATCTGTATAGTTAAACATATACAGGGTGTTGCAAAACAACACCGACAAATCCACCTAACGAGGTTCCTGACTTGAAAATAAGAAAATAAAAAAAAAACTATAGATCACCGAGGGTTCACAAACGTCTCGACGCTATAGGCTGCCGAAAGTGTAGGAAAATGAAGTTTAGAGGTTGGTATTTACCATTAACAGTAGAATTGAGGCGGAATGGTATAGTCAAATACTTCAAACGTGCTCTATCAAAAAATGCATATTCCAAAATTGTTCAAGGGTGCGCAAGGGATTCCCCAAAAATGCTGATGATTCCCAGAAATTCACTTAAGTAAATGTAGATCGAAATAAGGATGAATAAGGACCTTAAAACAAGTAACAATCATTCGTTTGCGGCAAGTTGATATCTCAAAACAATTTCCTTGGCGGAATGATTTTCAAAAATATCTGGTAGTTGCAGAACAACCAGAAGTAATTATACGTTTCAAAGAACGGTTGCGGTATTTTTATCAGTCAACGAGACTGTCATTGCCAGGTTAGATGCCAGTGACTGCGTTTATCATCTGTGCTCACACGGAAAGTCCTCTTATTCGTGCTTATTTCGAACCACATTTACTCTATCTGGGAATACACTACTTCCTTTGGGTAATCCCTCCCGCATCCATTGCAGAATTTTGGAATATACATTTTTGGATAGAACATATTTAAAGTCTCACGGTACCATGCCGCCTCTGTTAATGGTATTAGAAATATCAAGCTCTAAACTTCATTTATCCACACTTTCGGCTGCTTATAGAGCAGAAAGGAAGCATTTGTGCAACCTCGTTGGCCTACAGTGTTTTTCCTATTTTCATGTCAGGAATCTCGTGAGTTAGATTTGTCGGTGTTGTTTTGCAACACCCTGCATTAAAGAGCTTGATTACAAATATTTAAATGAGTGAATTAACTTCTAAGCTAGTACGTACTTTACGCGGAGCTGATCCCTCTGAAGGCTTCTCGTATTTAACGTACGAATCTGCATCCATTTTATGGTATTCCACAAGACTTGAGCTGAAAAGTAAAATGCACAATTACACATATTTATTTAATTATTTAATAAGTTCCAGAACAACCAAAATATGGTCATTTTACACTGGATATGAATTTAAACCTGTCTCCACTAACATTATGTTTAAAGTACTCACAGGACTTGATGTTAAAAAAAGGCTGTGGAATTGATGGTATTAATAATCGTGTATTACGACTTCTTGTACCGTGGATATCAGAACCACTAACGGACATAATAAATCATTCTCTTCAGTTTGGTATAGTTCCTGACGCTTGGAAACATGCGGTGGTCACTCCCATATTCAAAGGAGGATCGCACACTAGTATTAACAACTATAGGCCTATTTCTATAACACCAGCTCTTAGTACAGTCCTTGAGAATGTGGTCGATAGTCAGTTAGAAGAACGTATAGAATGTAACAATCTCATAACCGAGAAACAGTATGGTTTTCGCAGGAACCGCTCCACCGAACTATTGCTACTAGAATTAATCACGAAGTGGCGAAACATACTAGACGTTAAAGGAAAAGACTACATTGGTTTAATTTCCTTAGATATCAGCAAAGCATTTGATACCGTGCAACCTCATTTATTGTTGAAAAAATTATATGGCCAGTTCAATTAACCTAAAAAAGCATGCAAATGGTTTCAAAGTTACCTACATAATAGAGTAATAAGTACGAAACTTGGTAATACTATTTCCAAATGTGCCGATATTCAAATTGGGGTACCACAGGGATCAATCCTTGGACCTAAACTGTTCAACGTATTCATTAATGATCTTGCACAATCTGTGAAAAATATGGAGGTTTATTTGTATGCTGATGATTGTCTCTTATGTTGCTACTCTAATTCTTTAGATCAATTAACTCACACTATTGAAACAAACATTCCCTGCGTGCTTAACTGGTACAACGCAAATAATCTAAAAGTGAACATGAACACAGCAAAAACACAAGCATTAATCTTATCAACAGACAACTGCACACGTTCCGTAATTGACAGAGAACTTCAGATAGGAAACAATAAGATATCTACAAATGCTACATTGAAATATCTTGGCATACCTCTTGATTCGAAACTATCGCTTACGCAACATGTTAAAAAGATATGCTCCAGTGCTGTGCCGAAAATCAAGATTCTTCAGTACATAAGCAATTATCTACCTATCACTCACCTCGTATATTAAACCTATTCTTGAGCACTATGGTGTGGTTCTGTACGGAATCAACCAAACCAACATAAAAAACATTGAAAGGATGCAGAAATGGGCTATTCGGATAATGCGGAAAGCTCCGCTCTCACTCTCGACCTCCAGATGTAACGAATCGGTGTTGTTGCCTACCCTTGAATCCAGAAGGAAATACCTTTTCTTGGTGCAAGTGCACAAAGCTATTTATTCGGCACACTACCGAACACTAAGTGAATTTATCTCTATTTCCGACAATAAGTTTTATAGTAATTTGCGGTCTAACAACTCTAACAATGTTCACATTCCGAAGTGTAATAAGACAAATTATGGCATGAAATCATTTTCTTATTTGACGAGCAAAGTTTGGAACCAACTTCCAATTGGATTGAAAAAAGAGGGAAATCTAAATATTTTCAAAAGGAAAATCAGGGACGTAATATATGACTACTGAATAGTGCGCACGTTAGGCCATCATTCACTTACATAATCACTCATTGTATATAATCAGCCATTTCAACCTTGTAATCTTTCAACCATTCACTATTTACCCAAATGTATTTTTTGATTCTTTTATCATGATTTTGTGTGTGTGTGTTTTGTTTTCCCATCATTGTGTTTTACTTTAACTACATATCATAAGCATGGACATGTATATAGTACTTATTTTGTAACTTTTCTATCTCTTTTTTTATGCTTTTGCATAATATTTGTGTCTTAGCAACAAGCTCTTCTATATGTAACCCTACACTAAACAATAAATAATAATAATAATAACAATATTTAACAACGATAACCTCACAATGGAAAGAATTTTGGAAGGAATCGGCTTTTGCCTTATTCCTGGTATGGACCAAGGGAAATCATAGAAAATCTAAGTCAGGTTGACTGTAAAATTGGAATATATTGTTCTGTAAGCAAAACTGAAGTAAATTAATTACTTTTTTTTTAAATAAATATGTAATGTAATATGTAATTACTTTTTTTTAAATGTAATAAATAAACTTTTACATTTTACATTTTGGTTACAATGAAACAGACCTAACTCGCAGTGGCGTAGAGCAGGAATTAATGAACGCATGTTGCTAGATATGCTAATGAGGCCATGCGGAAGCGATTTACACTGGGTCAAAATTTAGTTTCAATTTTCTCCACCAGGTGAAAATGTGGCGCTGTACAAAAATGCGACACTAATCAAATTGTTCATATTAAATTCTCTCACGTGTGAGTGAATTGTTATTAACGTCCTAAACGAGCTGGTAGGTAAGCTTCTAGGACAGAACCTACAATTTTTGGTAACGTGGTCTCCGAACCCCTCCGTTCAATGAACCAGTGATCACGCGAAAAGAAAGCGAGCGCTGTAACCTCTCGGCCACCCCGAGGTCTATATCTCTCTCACGTCTTTGATTTCTTCTGCTAAGTACATTCTATACCATTTCCACGTGTTCATTGCTTGTACAGCACCACATTTTCGCCTGGTGGAGAAAATTTGAACTATTTTTTCAGCGTAAATCGTTTTCGCGTTGTCTCATTAGCGTATATACGAAGTATCAATGTCCTACGTTCATTATTGCCGAACTGAAAACTGTATATTTGAATCTATACCTGTCTGTAACTGTCGAAAAGGCAGGCCAGCCATTTGAATAGATTAACTGTGAAATTCATGTTTTATACGTTGTGCTTGTCATGTATATTATCTCGGTGTCGCAGATCGTGCAACTTTCCAACTCTGAAAAATTTCCATCGGCAATTCTCTACTAACCTGAGTGTACATAAGGTATTTGGTCCCACAACATGTTAGTAAATTTTTGCTATCAGTGTCAATGGTCTACATTTTTTTTTCTGAGCTGAATAGGTAGCTATAGTGAAAATCCGTCATGTCTGACAAGGGAAGAGTTTCCGTTCAAACAGGAATTTTTTGATAACACTTTGTCTACATATTTGTACCCCGATTGAGAATACTTGCAAAGTAATTTCGACCGTGTAAAGACCGTGTTTGTCCGCTAGAGAAAGTTCAAGATATGGAGCACGATGTCTAAAAGCCATTTAAATACATTCTTATCCTGTGTTCTAGCTGCAAATTTCGCAAGCAATCAAAACGGATCTCCTACTCTGTGACTCGTGGAGTGCACACAAGGATACTTAGCATGTGAGCCAAATCAGTTTCTGGTAAAGACGTTGCCTGTATGATCATACCACCAAAAACAACGAAATATGTCCAACCGCTGGATGTACGAACTTTGATCAGTACTCCAGCTTCTAAAAAGTGGGAAATCATGTCTTTTATCATCAAAATGCTATCCACAACCAGTTCTTCTCCTGTGTTATCGTCCTATGTTGCCGTATGCGTGACAGGCATCCGGATATACGGTATCCTTACCTGCGAGCAATTTCAAGAGTGTTATTGAAGTGGCATTTGACATCGCGGCCATGGAGTGTGATTTCGAACGCTGCCCTCATGGGTCTCTTGCTCTGTGTGGCTATTGTGATTCTCACTACGTAGAAAACCCTCACTTACATTTGTGAAGACAAATACTGACCGAAGTATCGGTTACACACTCGACTGACTTTGTAGTCTTTGTTAGCATTGTCAGGTATGTTTACATTCTTCCCCTTGCTCCAACCCTCTAACGGACAAACGCGGTCTTACACGGTTGAATTACTTCGCAGGCATTATCAGCATCGAGGGATGTATATATATACGAAGTAAGTCTTATATGAAAAAAAAAATCCTGCTCGAACCGAAACTCTTCCCTTGTGAGATACAACATTCCTCGAAGATCACTCTTCCGGGGACAGTAACGGACAAATCCTTAGTTGAGGTACTATCCCGGCATTCATATGGTGAACCTGAGAAATACCTCAATCAAGATGGCCGGCAGTTGTACTCAAACCCACCTGCCTACCTAGTGACGATCAGAAGTGTGCGACTTTAACCACGGGGATTACGTAAAATTTTTATTTATCATTCCTTGATTTTGCATTCCAATCATATACCGATCGTATTAGAGTATGGTAACAAAATTTTCATTGAATACTCCAAGTCATTTGTTATAAAAATACAAAATACCAATTTTGGAAACTATAGACCACTGACTGCATTTTGACATGTAAGAAATTTACAACCAACGCTTATTTCTCAGCACCTTGTTGTGTCCAATACTAGTCTTCATACACCAATCTTTTAACAGGCAATAAACACCAAATTTTAATTAAATATCTAAATATAAATGAACGCCAACCACTATCACTACTAAAGCAAAACCCTACCTACCTAGGTCCTACACTCTGAGCAAAGCCTTCTCGTACTAATAGACCATTAATGCAGATGTCAACATCATTCAAAGTTTCGTACAGCGTCACTTTCAACTGAGTGGGAGTGGATTTTTCAATATACATTCGTAGAACCTTGTTTTTGGTTACATCCACAAAGAACTCATTCGTTGCTTTCGTCCAGTCTCCACTATTTACGGGTAGGATTTCATTTAAACTACATTTTATAGCCTGGGGGAAAAAATGTGTAATAAGTCCACTGTTAACATTCAACGAAGCCACAACCAATAATAGTATTACAGAAGCTCAAAAATCAATTCTCAAAAGATAAAAAGCACGTACATCCTCATGCCTTGAAATTACTAATTCTCCTGACATGAGAGTTTCAATACTTCAACTCTGTACGTACCAGGGTTAATCAAAGCGTGTACGTATATCTAGTTTATTTAACTTACGAACCAGACTGGCAGCTATGGCACAAGCCCGTGACTTATCTGGCGATCCCGACAAGTTGAGGCAGGAAAGGGGAAGGTAGCACACAAAACCTTTGTCTACGGACCATATCGGTATTCACTTGGTGGAACTTGTAAACCTGTCAGTATGACTGGCAGCACTCAGGACTCGAACATGCTGTCCTTGCCAATGCCGACCTGAAGTATGTGACCCTAAACGTTAGACCACGGAAGCTCGTTTAAAACCTATTATCTCGCTGTCTTCCCCTTTTCAAGAACCCCACTCAATTTACCGGTTTCTTTTTCTTCTTAAATATATTTTCCACATATCAATCAAGTTTCGTTTCCTTTCCAGATTAGCACTTTTTCTAAGTGACCCTAAACTTAGCCTACTATTCAACACAAAAAAAATGCGATCTATCTCATTCCTCAGCAATACTTATGTGTTTGCCCTGTGCCACAGTTGCCTAAAAGTCATAAATAAATTCAATGAAATTACCCTTTTGACTCCTGTGAGCGTCAGCTATTTTGGAACATTTATTCTACAACCTATACGAGCATGGGTTTCTCTCCCTGTACAACTGGCAATGAGACTAAAAATCTCGAAATATATAAATTACATTCATTTGTGCTATGTTTAGTGTAATGCAGGAAACTAACGGTAATCTAAGTACTTATCTATTTATATTTTACCTTATATTTGCCCTTTCGGTTTTATCTTATCTGTACGTTATATATACCCAGAATGTAGCAACAATGGAGAGAAATATATGACCAAATATATATATATATACTGACAATACATACTAGTGGTATGTGTATATATTTATTTATGTCAGGAAAAATGGAAGTCCAAAGCAGGAATATACGAATGGGAGAAAGAAAAGATTTTCCTTTTTCAAGACTATCACGTAGGTGCATACAAATAAAATAAAGATGACAGCCTTGTCACTCTATTTTTCATCTACGATGCCACCTTTTAATTTTATTTGTGTGCACCTACCTGGATGTAATCAGCCATTTTTAGGTAGATTTCGAAGAAAATGAGAGATCGGTACGATATCTATGTATATATACATAAATATATATATATATATTAACACGCTAGCGGCCATAATATTAAAGATATTTGAACCAAATTTTAATATGTTGTTTCTAGGTTTAATAGCTCGGTCAAGTTCGTTAATGAGCAAACTCGGCCCAAAGGGGTTGAAATATTGAAAATATACATTTATATATATATTTACACGCTAGCGGCCATAATTTGGAAGATATTTGAACCAAATTTTTTTATGTTATTTCTAGGCTAGCAAAATCGGCCCAAGAGGGTGTTCGGGGAAGGGGGTTGAAATGTTGAAATATATATATATATATATATATCAGCCCCTATGGAGTTTAGAGGGAAACTTTGTCTGCATAAATTATGGTACTCCCTATGAAGTTTACGGTGACACCAAAGATTCAGGGGTTGTGGGGGTGGGGGTGGAAATTCGAAATTTTAAAAACCACGTTTTGTGGGGTATCGTTGAAAAGCTCTTGAAGATTAATCTGTAAATCAATAACTAGTTTCTCGATAGCGCTCATATAAGGAGAGATTTGAATTTTTGAAAATTAAAAAAACTTCGAGATCTACCTCAGCCTGTAGGCCTACCGAAGGTTTTTTTTTCTATTCATGTCTACTCACGTTTCTCAACTGTCGTCACAGTTAACTGACATCTACATACACGCCGACCACCAAACCGACAGCATGGATACACAGAGACCACAAATTTATCGTAGCTACACTCACCCATAAAACACATCAAAATTGTGTGAGATTGTTTACCCTAGAAATAGTACTCAGACTGACCTCTGAGTACCTAAATATGGTCAAAAGGTTTTCGAAAGCACTATGACTTCTTCCTCAATGGGTGAATTAATCGAGATGGTCGAAAAAAAATGAAGGGGAAAAACAAGACATCCCAAACTTTCTTATATTCTCGTGGTCGGTCGTGGGGTTTGAACTCGCGCACCTACCCATTGCCGAACCGAAGACAAACTGATCTTATTTAGCTTTCTTCAATTAACTAACTAACTCTATGGCTTATGGA
>JAGDQP010027125.1:0-25285 GCA_022664845.1 Lepisma saccharinum
GCAGCCGCCTGGCTTGCGTTTTCGCCTTTATCGAAGAGAAACTGTAAAATATAGCGTATTTTCTCTTTGCTAGTGTCCATTTTGACGCGCGCTCACACAACACTGAGTCAACTCATCACAACTATCTGAACAGTGTTTGTAGTACGCAATCTCGTTGAACCCGATCGGACTTATACAACGCGAGATACAGAACACTGAAGCCATCTATTGGCAAAATAATGGATTACTTTTTACTACACCAGATATATAATGGGTATTTAAGAATCTCAGCACAACGTTTTATTATATAAGGTGGAATTTCGTCCGGCCCGCAAGATACTTTAGGTTTTAACAGTTTGATTGCTTCCTCAATTTATTTCATTTTAATTTCTTTTATTTGTAACGTGTTTAAAAGTTCACATCTATGGTAGTCTGACAAAATTTCAGATTTGTACTGGTGTGTTACAGTTCTAAATACAGATTGAAAATAATATGCAAAAGACCTAGATACTTCCCTGTTACTTTCTAGCTCTTTGTCTCTGTATTTCAAGGAAGTGGATGAGAGATGTTTTGTCTTACTTTTAACAAAAGTCCAAAATTGCCTTGGGTCTTTATTAATACTATATTCTGAGCTTTCAATGAAAAATTCATATGCTAATCAAATTTCTGATTTTAGCTCTCTACGTAATATGGGAAATTTATCTCGATGAAAAGCAACGTCTACACCAGTTTCCATTTTCCTATGATGATATGTCTTAAATTTAATTTTTTGAATTATGTTATAAGTGAACTAATACGCATATTTATTACTATTACATTTCTTACGGGGAACACATAGGCTCATAGTAGTGTAAATCATCTCAGAATTGCCCTAATGCTTCATTTACGTCATTCAAATGAGAAAGTTGGTTCCAGTTTAGTGTCGACAATTCAGTATACATTTGTTGGAAATTAACCTTCCTAAAATTAAACCCAGTAATCTAGTTGTTCTCTAGTTTCTCTTTTTTCGATTGATTATGTAGAAAGGAACAAAGTAATGCCGAATGGTGTTTATCTTCAGGAACAAGGGGGTATTCTTCTCTAACTACAGTGACGTCGATAATGTTTGTTAATACTAGATCTAATGTGCGACCATTGACATTACGGCTATTATTAAATGATTCTAAATTGAATAATGATATGAAATTATACAAATTACCCAACAAATCGGCCAAACAATAACAAACCAGAAGATAGAAACCATCCAGGGGGAGGTCAACCTTAAACAGGTTAAAGAGGGTATATAGACCCTTCTAAAAGAATAACACCAATTGACACCACTGGTGACATTACAGATGAATAATAATAATAAAACATACGATATGACCACCAAGACTGCCTTACACAAAGGAGGGCAATCACACCAATGCGGAACGATTGACCGAAATCAAATTACCAAAACAGAAAGAACTAAACGCTTTTACCAACAGTACAAAAATAATTATAACTACTATTAATAAGAATAAAAGTAATGACAACACAACCACTGTTTGAACAATATACAGGCCTACATAACCAGAGACCAAAATGACAATGCGAAAGCGACCATACAGGAATAGAAACCAAATAATAATAATAATAACCAAGACATACAACGAATCCAGAACCTTCCAAATACTACCCAGTTTTTGGGTCTCTCTGAATGGAAAATTATATTGGGAGACAATAGAACCGGAGACAGAGAACTGGATGAGCTCTATTAATAACAAATTAACCGATACATTATTAACAATAATAGATAGAAACAATTCTAACGATTTGGAAGAGAGAGCCCAGTCTCATATGGGACCCACATGATACAGGGCTCTTAAAAATCTTAAAATTGAGAGAGTACCACATCCACTTGAAAATGGGAAATAAACATACTTTTCGGAACCCGATAAAGACGGAGAACTGATACATACAGAGTAGAAATAGAACTAGATAATTATTGTCTAAAAACTCACAGGATGGGAGAGAAAAAAGGAAACAAAAATAAGAGAGGAAAGGGGGGAGGGTGAAAACTGTCGAACAGACAGACTCTACAATTTATGAATATTTAAAAGCTATTGTGTAACGAAGGAGCGGGCTCCGGGCCTCACATTAACCAAAGACAAAAATAAAATTATAATTGTAATAATGTAATATGGATAATATAGTAATACTAGTTAATAAAACTAATTAAAATATCACTAAAATAGTTAATAAAACTAATTAAAATATGACTAAAAAGTGAAAAACTTCAATAAATTACAAATATACTAGAGTTCAGTCGGCTGTTGTGTGACCATTAGGTTTACAAGAAAAATGCATATGACAATTTGTAGCAAATTTTCTCCTCTTTCGATTATAAAATAGATACTTCTGCCGTAGGATGCACTGGAATCGAGATATTTCGAAAAAACTGTTTTAGCCGACACTTTAGCAATATGGCGGCTCGAGTGGCAAAGGTACGGGGGTGAAAATGTAGTATGTTATCCAGGACACTAAAATGCACACGTTCATGAAAAAATCAAAACTTCTCACTTTTTCAGAGGCACACCCTTTTTTTTTTTGCTCTGGCGCTTGGACTAAAAATCACTAACGTATAAAATGGTCCACTTAGCATGACTCAATCTGATGGTGTTTTAGCAAGGCAAATCTTGGCCACATTTCTCTAGTTTTAAAATTAGCTCATGGCTAAAACCTTTGCTTTCTAAACCAACACGACAAGTATTTTTCCTTCTAGTTAATAAGACAATAATAGCTTATCTTCATCAGTTAACAATAGTATAGAATTTCCCAACGAGAGGGAGGGAGAGGGAGAAAAGTATTTCAGGCCCACGGAAAGATCTTCTGTCTTCTTTACTGAAGAACAGTTTAGTACCTTAGTGACTCATCGTTCGTGGGGATCATAAGCTTTGGAGATACTGAATTTGTATGAACTTTGGGGATCGTGAATTTGCTCTATGGCACTTTGACTTTACATATGACAACATTTATTTAATTTGTATTTAACGTTCAATTATAATATACCGACATTCTGTCAACGCCCACCACTTCTCAAATTTTATATTTTAAACATAATAATTACTAAATGTCCTGAAATGTTTGTATGGATACATATAAAACTGATTATTATTATTTTTTTCTAATTATTCATGCTTTGAGGAATATATCATTACATAAAATTTAATTTTCCAGAACGGGATTCGAACCCACGACCTCATGATTAGAAGCCCCGCCCTTTTCTGAGTTAACATGAACATATCTATCTACTTCTTTCTGATAGAACTCATTCTGAAGAAGCATGACTGAGGTTTCGGTGTTCAAGAGAATGACATCGATATACGTTGCAAATGCTGTTGTTTGTCTCTCCTTTCTGTTGTTTTTTGTTGTATGAATGCGAAATCTCAATTTGCTGTCATTGCAAGAACTCAGTTTCATTGCAAATGTGCTTTTACGCATGGAAACGTAGGTGACAAAACGATCACGTGCTCAGACATATGGATGGTTTCGAAATACTGTATCTATCATTACGTATTTTAATAAATGTTACTTTTTCTACGCTTAATAACATATCAACATATCTTATTGCACTTAAAAGAAGAAAAAATCATCTGCACTTTTTTCCCCAATTGCGAAGGTTCATTCTTCCTTCCAGGGCTCGAACCTGGTATCTTTGGTTAACTGTTTCCGAAGATACCCGAAGTTGGACTTGGAGCATTTTCAGCTGGCAATTGCCGTAATCAATGCGGTGTACATAAAAGCATTCCGAAGCTGTTGAGAAAATTGGCAAATTTGAGCACACATTCACTAATGATTATACGTTTCTGGATTACAAACGAAGTAGTTTAATTGTTTATTGAACATTTTACTACAGCCCAAGATGGTTTCCGAGTTTATTTTTTAAATTTGAATTTTCGGATTTTGTCTCAGTTTTTTCGATTTAGTCCCACTGTGTGACGGGGGCCCCTTCGACACTTTTAGCCCGGGACGGTGATACCGCTCGCCCCGCTATTGTGTGTAGGTAAGTATCAGCAGAAGGTTAATTTTCTCTCGGCAAGAAACGAACACCCGCTAGTGAAAGAAATCTGAAAAGTCCTAACTGTAAAAAGACCAACGGATTCTTATGGAATGAGCTGAAAATATATTTAGATGATCAGCTGCTGAAAAAGCTTCTGATATCAAAGCGAACCAACTGATCTTATCCTCAATCAACCATTTAATGAGAAAGCAGGCAAATTCCTTTTTAGAAGGAGATTTTCTGATAGTAACGAGCAAGATGTTTCATGAAACAGGCGGTTCGGCATTATTATTAGGAAATGGCAGCGAGTTTACTTCTATTTATTACTCGTTGCAAATATTCGTATTACTGGAATTGTTGATACTCTGTTACAATTTCTGAATATCTGTGCAATTGATGCGTATGCGCGAACAAAAGTATATGTTCTATGTTAAAAGATAATGTTCGCTCATACGTCTCAATTATAATGCCAGAGTTTTTATGTACAAATTATGAAGACTAATTGCCGCAAAACCAAATAACTAATAAAGCAATTGCATAGAAGTACTATTTTTGAAATATTAAAAGAGAAACTATAAGCGAAGAGAATTTTAGAGGTGATTGAAAAGTTTGTTCCTGAAAGAATACCTTCGACTGAGCCTGTAATAAAACGAGAAATTGAAAATATGTCAACACATATTTGTAGTTTGACTTCTATAATTTTTTTGTATGTGGATACCTAAATGTAGATATTGGGAACTTTATGTCAAAAGAAACTGCTAAATTTTTTGGAAAAGTTCCTTGACGTTTCCCGTATTGTTTAAGAGATATTACAGTATTTGCAATCCTCGAAAAGAACCAAGTAATTAATTTGATTTGATTGAAAGGTACAGTGTACAGTTCTAGTGCGATTTGTCCATATACGTAGAATGTAAAACACCTTGCTATCAGAAAGCATGTCTAATTTTATTCAAGTGTTTGCTGATCCTATATTAATAGCCTGCTTTCGTACAAATAGAACATATTATCAACGAATGGGGATTCCGATCCCTAACTGAAAAATAGAAAAGTGATTAAAAGATGGAGCAAGTCGTGGAAGTAACTTAGTTCTCGTGGTATAGGCAAGGTATTTCTAACGCTCTATACTAATATTTGGTCCTGGTCTTTCTAATATCTGCCAGTGTAGTCCAGTCAGCTCGTATTCAACACTCGTGAAGAGTGGTGTGCAAGGGAAGACCATGTAAGTCTAAGTTCGATTTGGGACTTGCACAATAACTTTGCGCTTCCTAGTTTTATCAACTGAAGCATTTTTCAAGTTATAATGTTTTCCGTTATAATTGGATATAGTTGAACAGATAGAAGCGATTTATAATTTTGAGTGACTTATTTAGAACAAAAAACAGTATGGTATCTACAAGTTAAGATTGGAAGGAAGAAATTGGCTGGTCAACATACGTACGCTACAATTGAATTTTCCATGTATCCTAAAAAAGCAGAAGCTTTAGATTTGCAAAATTGGCTTGTCAAAATATTTAAATTATTTGCAGATAAGGTGATAAGTCTTGAGGTCGATTCATACAAATAATCGTTGTACTTTAAGGTACTTTTTGGTATTAACCGAGAAGTTAGTGATTAGATGTAATAGGTAATTGGAGTTTCATGATGACGACATAACGCACAATATTTCGGTGTCTTTAGTAAATGAACAGACTATGGATTTAACCCTACATCCCTTACCTTTGCAAGAAATCGGCAAGTGGCTTATTCGTTGTAACGACCGCGAGTACCTCAGATTATACTATATAAATTACTCCCACTAAGGCGTGGGATTTGATATTTTAAGCTGAAAGGTAAAATTAGACTAGCTTGGAAATGACAACCCAAACAAAATTTGAGATGGATAGATATATACCTATGTAGACCTATGTATGTGTTGGAGTTACTGATCTCCCACCAGGCGCCTCCCCAGGTGGGTACCGGAAATATTCCGGAGCGGAACTAAACCAGTACTGCTGCCTTGCAGTTAGTAGAGGGATCTACAAAGGCTACGGAAAGCTAACCCCGAACAAAAATATCATTGTGAGAGGAAGCAGCAACACCATTACCACTCTGAGGTTGAAGATGAATGACATCGGCAAGGCTCAGAGATGGACAGAGGACGACATATTGAATGTCTACATTTACTGCAAGGTCGTAAAGCTGACAACTCTACACCGCTAAAACATGTCAAGAAATAGTAACAGATGATTCATGGATTTTCCTGGGGTAAAATATTCCGGAGGTAAACTAGTCCTTCATTCGGATCTCCGGGCTGGGAATGTTTCAGGGGGCTCCAAGAACAGGATTAACTAAACCAGATCGATCACGTATTAGTAGACAGACGAAGACACACGGACATAATGGATGTTAGGTCGTACAGAGGAGCGCAAGGTGACACTGACCATCAATTATTAGTGACCACAAAAATAGTGGAAAAGTTGTGCATCGTGAACACGGAAAGCAAGAGATAAAAACAATTGAAATTCGAAGTTGAACGATTAAATAATCGAGCATAAAAGCAGATTATCAACTCGAACTCTCAAATAGGTTCGAAATCCTAGCCGACTGGAGTAATAATAATGATGATATTAATAATGAAATTGATGTAAGTAAGTTGTCGGAGGCAATTCGTGAAACATTAAGAGCGCTGCGAAGGAACGTGTAGGTGAGAAGAATCAACAGAAAAGCAAACCTTGGTTTGATGAAGAATGCATTAAGCTTCATGAGGAACGAAAGCAAGCAAGGCAACGATGGTTAAGTAATAAAAGCGAAGCAAGTACCAACCACTACAGTAACGCGAAATGAAACGTCACACTCTGGTTCAGAAAATAAAAGCTAGAATATCTGACGCAGAAGATTCAGGAGATAGAGGAAAACGGGAAGACAAATAACATACGCGATCTATACAAAGGGGGTAAACTCGTTAAAAAAAAAGGTTACCAGCCGAGGTTAGGAATGATTAGAAATGAACGTGGAGATCTTCAGGCTGATCCGACTAAAATTGTCGATGTGGCGAAAATTTATTTCAATAAACTTCTTAATGTACACAACGGGGAACCAACAGAGGAATTTGAAATACTTACCGCAAAACCGTGGATTCCCGAACTTAACGAGATCGAGATTTCGGTAAATAAATGGAACCATTTCAAATCACCAGGAATAGACAATATTTCAGCAGAATTAACTAAAGCAGGTGGAACTGTACTAATCAAGGAACTATATAACTTGATAAGTGCTATATGGAGAAAGGAGGAGCTCCCAAAGGAATGGAAAACGTCAATAATAGTTCCGATTTACATAAAAGACGATAAATCGGACTGTAATAATTACTGCGGATTCTCGTTACTTTCAACATGTTAAAAGGTATTAAGTAACATTCTGTTAACACGTCTAAGTGTGTAAGCAGATGAAATAATTGGAGATCACCCATGTGGATTTAGAAGAAATAGATCCACATTCGACCAGATTTTCGCCTTGGGACAAGTTTTGGAGAAGAAATGGGAATACAATGGGACGGTTCATCAGCTATTCATGATTTTAAGAAAGCATATGATTCTATCAAAAGGGAAAAGTTATACTGTATCCTCATACGATTTGGAATTCCGAAAAAAATGGTTCAACTAGTGAAGATGTGTCTCAACGACCCCAGAAGCAGAGTACGGATAGGTAATAATATGTCAGATAATTTCAAGATTCGCAATGGATTGAAATAAGGCGATGCCTTGTCACCACTACTGTTTAACTTTGCGTTAGAATATGCGATTTTAAAAATTAAAGGGGATAAAAAGGGACTATCATTGAATGGTTTGAGTCAACTCTTTGTATACGCGGATAATGCAGATTTAATAGGGGACGATATAGATACACTACAAAGCAACACCGATGTTTTAGTAGAAGCGTGCGATGAGACAGGTCTACAGGTAAACAGATAAAACGAAATACATGATAACCAGCCGAAACACAGGGAATGAAGGAAATAAAAACATAAGAATTACTTATGAGGTAATAACAAAGTAAACAAATTTAAATACTTGGGAGCATACGTAACAAGCAAAAATGAGGTCACGGAAGAAATAAAAAGTCGCTTAGTATCGGTGAATGCATGTTTCTATTCAGTCCAAAAACCTCTAACATCGCGATTAATATCAAGGGAATTAAAATTAAAAATATACAGAATGGCTATTCTGCCGGTAATACTTTACGGTTGCGAAAGTTGGAGTACCCTAGCAGATGAATATAAATTACGTGTATTTGAAAACAAGGTTTTGAGAAAGATATACGGACCGAAACGGGACGAGATGACTGGAGAGTGAAGCAGACTGCATAATGATTTTTGTAGCATTACAACGACATATATACCACTCTCTCGGGGGCGTGCTTCGATTTTCGCTGGTACAAAATAGTTCCAAACATACAAATTTATAAATACAAGAAATACATTTGACGACAGTTATTCTTTAAATTATTTAAATTATTTATTTAATTTTATGGAATCAAAATATCCTTTATTTATAATCTTTTTGGTTATAAATAGTTCTGGTGGTAATATCTGTTAGTATTCGTGCGCCAAGTAAATTGACCAACGTACGTATATACACACACATAATTCTGAAATCATATTACCAAAAATAAATACTTAATTAAAAACTTTTGAATGTAGTTAAATTAACTCAACTAAAGCGTTATACATGAAGTATTATTCTTTTTATAAAATGACTAATTCTTTTGGAAGACTATATAATTGAAAAAGGATTCAAAACATGTGTTTGTTATGGTTTGTGCAGGCTAAAATTTTGCTAGGTTATGCTGTGAGTATATAAGATTGAAAGGCAATTTTAAGCAAACGATTTACGTGCTAATTATTTGTTATTATTGTATGTACGTAGATTTTGGTTTGTTCAATACGGTTGATACGCATTACATACCTGGTGTTATTATGTCGGATATTAAGTTCTATTAAGTGAGATTGTTATGAATTTTACTGTAATGAATATAGGTTTTTTCCTATTAGAATGCACAAGCCAGAGTTGGTAATTCCGAAATGTGTAAAACGGAGCTGGAGTGTCGTGGTAAAGTTTAAGTATTGTGACAACTTGATAGATCAGAGATGGCAGTATTGTGTGTTATGAAGTTTTATATTCACTTCTTAATTATGAATATTTTTGCTTGAAGAGAAGTTAATGTTAAAATAAGTTCTGATATTTTTTTGCAAAATGTATATTGCTTAGGATAAAGAACTTAGTAACTACTCTCTAACAACTAAACGACTAAGATGTATATTGTAAAACTGTATGTAAAAGAGTAATGCTATGACACAAAGATATAGTACACAGGATAGAGTAATAACGCTCTTTAGTGGACTCATGCTTCGAAATGTTACACTGTTTTTGTTATGATCTATTTTAATATTTCTGCTAGATTATAAACGCATTCTAGGTCAGGAATGCATATCATGTTTGCCCATCTCTGTGCCAAAGCCAAGGTCCATAAAAGTGGACCCACAGAAATGGGCATCTTGATAAAAATCCATTTCATAGCTGCGATTACGTCATGTACCTAAAGATCGGTGAAAATGTACCCACGTTCAACGCTGAGAAGATTTTCACAAGAATGTCTCAAACAAATTATGGCAGTTTGCAAGAGATTAATTGTTCAATCAGCTTCAACAGAAGGAAGTAGTTGTGAAATGCCATCTCAAGTTTTCAATACTCAAGCCAAAAGAAAATCAAAATTATTGCAAAAGACAATCTGGAGCCAATTACAAATATGGAAAAGGGACATTTAGTTTGATAAGAAAGAGAAGAGTAGCAGAAGGCATTCGAAAAAAGATTGAAGCGAGAATAACAGTAAATTGTGAAAAAGCAAAGATAGTAATGAAAGCGAAGAAGAAATAGTTTCAAAGAAGAATAAACTTGATTTGAAGATACAAACTAGCGGAGTAGAGAATAAATTAATTGAGAACTGAAACTAATATGGAGGTAGATATAAGCGAGATGACATCTAGTGTAAGTATCGGAAGCTGTAGTATACAGACAAACCAAGTAACATTTGTTGCGAGTTTAGAAAGAGTTAACACGCTAAGCGACAGAATGAAAGGGAATAAACGAGTAGCTGAAATAGGAAAAACATTCTCAGAAACTAAGATGATGGTAGAAATGAAACAGAGGTATAATCAACAAGAGAATAAAATATGCCCGACGATAATAGAAAGCTCATCTTAGTATAACTGATATTCAATGGTCAAAAGATGAAGAACAGAAGAAACTAAGATGATGGTAGAAATGAAACAGAGGTATAATCAACAAGAGAATAAAATATGTCCGACGATCATTGAAAGCTCTTCTTAGTATAACTGATATTCAGTGGTCAAAAGTTGAAGAACAGAAGAACATGGCTAGTATTACAATTAAGAAGAACAAAAAATAAAGGAGAAATAAGAAGAGATGCAGATGAGAAAGGCGGTAAAAGTACAGAAGAAGACAAAGCAGAAATTGAAGCTTAAAACCAGAATCAGTGGACATGGAAGTAAACGTGAAAAGCGCTTATATGCGAAGAGCAGAAAAGCTAAGAAGGATAAAGTTCCTAATCCAAGAACTACGAATCTCTAACCCTTTAACCAATGCTGAACATTGTATATCACATTTAAAAGGGATAAAGTGCATTGAATATGAAAATTGTATGTTAGAAAATGTTATGTCAATTGTACTTATAAATGTTCAGTCAGTCACTAAAAAGATAGCTGAAATTGATTTGCTTTTAAATGAATTCCCAGTACAACTATTGGCCATTAATGAACATTGGTTAAATGCAGACAGAATTGAGATATTTAAACCTACTAACTAAAAGTTACTTAACTATTATAATAGGCCAAATTCAAATTATGGAGGTGTTGCACTATATATAAGACAAGATGTTGTTACTGATTATGTGAACATGGATATGTCTACATTATGTAAACCTAAAGAATTTGAGGTTGTTAGTACTAGATTTTAGAGTTTAAAAGTAATTGTTATTGTGCTATACCGTACACCGGATTCTAATATTGATGTGTTTAATGATGGGATTGAAAAATTGTATGATAAGTTTCTGGGTATAATGATTACGAAGTAATAAATGTTGAGGATGTAAATATTGATATTCATACCTAAAGTTAAAAATTTTAACGCAGTTTTTAAATCACTTAATTGGTCATATATGAATAGATTACCTACTCATAACAAAGCATGTTTAGATAATGTCATTTCTGCTAATTCATGTACTGGTAAATTACACTGTGGCACTATATCTCCCCCTATAGCGGATCACCTTGCACTTTGGGAGATTTATGAAACTAATATTGGTATGAATCATTTCAATGACAAACAAGCCAAGATAATGTTTAGAAGAATACATGTTGGTAATATTCTTGATTTTAGATTTTTTTGGAATCTGAAGATTTTGAAATAATTTTGTGTAAACACATGGATTTAGATATTACATGGAAGACTTTTCTAGAAACCATTGAGACTGGTATACATATTTATTGTCCTATGATATGTAAGAATAAAATTAACCAGAAAAAATCGAATATATCGAATTGGTACACCTTGCCGTTATTAAAGGCGAAGAAAGCCTTAGCGTATTGGTATATACAGATAAAATTGGGCAAACCTAATGCAAATTTTAAATTTAGTAAATAAAAAAAATATATAGAAAACAAATTGTAAAGGCAAAGATTGTATATTATACTAATGATAAAAAACTAAAGGAAGCGAAACAGAAAAATTCCAAGGCTTGGACAATAATAAACAAAGAAGCTAGTCGCAAGAAAGATAATGAAAATATTGAAATACCAGCTGAAGCCTTAAATGAATATTTTGTGAAGGCAGTGGGAAACAATCTTGGCCAACACGGTATAAATAGGATAAATCAAATAAATAATGTGATGTTACCAAATTTTCAGGGTAAATTTGTATTTCATAACATTACCATTCCTAGCATAATATTGGCTGCAAAAAAACTAAAGGCTAGCCATTCTGAGGATGTATTTGGTATGTCCGCTTTTTTACTAAAACATGTTGTTGACATAATTGCCCCAATCTTTGTGATTTATGTAATAGATCATTATTGAGTTGCATGTTTCCTAATATACTTAAAAGATCTATTGTTGTTCCTATATTCAAAAAGGGTAATAATTTATTACCTGAAAACTATAGACCAATTACATTAGTCCCAATATTTTCTAAGATCCTTGAAATTATAATGACCGACCAATTACGCGAATATCTTAAGTTAAATAAAATGATAAATCCCTGCCAATAGGCTTCCGACAAGGTACTAGCACTATTGATGCCATTGAAAGAGTTGTTGGAGAGATTCTAACCAACTACGAAAAAAATAGAATAACTTCGGTAACCTTATTAGACTTGAGTAAGTCATTTGACTCGGTCTCAAATTGTATTTTAATAGAGAAACTGAAATATTTTGGATTGACTTACTTGAGTTTAAAATTCGTACAATCGTATTTTATGGATTGTATGCAGGCTGTTAGGGTAAACGGTATATTATCCGGTTTCAGAGTTATGAATAGAGGGGTTCCTCAGGGATCCATTAGGTCCCGTGTTGTTTGTGTTATACATGAATGACCTTCCAAATGTGTTGCATGTACCGCCTGTTTTATATGCGGATGATACTACACTTATAATGGGACAAAATTAATCTAGAAAACTTGAGAAAACAAAACCAAATTGAATTAAGTGAAATTATAAATTGGTTTCATGTAAATGAATTGAAAATTTATATTGATAAAACAGATAATATTTTTATTATCCTTAACGACAGATATTATAGATCTAAATTCTTCTAAACATATGAAGTTGTTAGGTATGTATATTGACGTTACTTTGACATGGTCGGTTCACATTGACCAGCTTATAAACAAAATTATCTAAAAGCTTATATCTATTACGTAAGCTACGTGGATGTATTTCATTAAAATATTTATGTGCGGTTTATCATGCATTGTTTCATAGCCATATAAACTACGGTGTAATATTTTGGGGTTCTTCACCCGGTTGGAAGCTTGTATTTAAGATACAAAAGAAGGTAATTAGAATTATGTATGGTCTTCCTAGTTGTGAATCTTGCAGGAATTGCTTTAAACGGTTAAATATCATGACTGTTCCATCGGCCTTTATATACCAATCATTAATTTATGTAAAGGCTCATATGGATGAATTTCTGATTGGCACAGATGTTCATGCTTACAGCACTAGAAATAAAGATGATATAATACTCCCAAAAGTTAGGTTAACTAAATATAAAGACTCATATAAGTATCAGGGTCCAAAATTTTACAATATGTTACCAAATCATATTAGAGGTCTACGAATGAAGAACTTTAAGTCTGAAGTAAAAAAAAAATACTTATATCTGGTGAAGGCTATTCTCTGATAGAGATAAAAACTAACCTATTCAATGTAAAATAAATTTCACTATGGGTACTTTTAAATATAATATTGTTTTTAAATTAATGTTACATGTTGTTACTGTATTTTTATGTATTTGGACTGTAGCTACTGCGGCTTTTAGCTGTTATATGATGTAAATATAAATAAATAAATAAATCCATTACATCTATGGTTTCATGAGAAAGATAAAGAAACTAAAGGGATGAAATACAAAAGATTATATCACCATATTAGAATTTATTGCCCAACTAATAATCTAGCAGCTTTGCTGTCCCAATCCAAACGTGTACGTTTTGTCTACAAACTCAAATACATTTTGAATCTATATTCTTACGGGAGTCTGATGAGCAAAATTTTGGATGTGGATCCAAAATTCATGAAAATGTAAAACAGATGGGCAAAACAAAAAAGGAAAGCAACACAGAAACCTTGTAAATTGTGGAAACGTCGAATACTAAACATGATATATGAGTGACAAACGAATAATTGGACTAGAAAATTGACAATTAGAGTAATTGTGAATACGTATAAGTTAAAAATAAAAATGGGAAAAGGTTTCCAACTTATAATTGATAATTAATTATGATAAACTTTCACATACGAAATATGACTTCGACCATGATACAAACGAAAGTTTGCAACTGAAAAAATTGTAAGTAAATACATATACAATTAATAATTATAATGAAATACAAATACGAAAATAATCAAATACTTACAGTGACATATAAATATTATAAGTAATACAAATGAAAATATTTCAATAAATGAACAATTAATATCGTAAAAGAGTAAATATATATTATTTGTGATGAAATTAAAATAATTACATGATATAGTTAACGTGTAAACAAAAGATATGATAACATGTATTGCATTTAAAATATTATGCAAATAATATTCTGCATACATTTTATGTTTAATTTTTCTTGTTTCGGTTAGGTGGCATGTGTTATGGATAGTACAGGCTAAAGTTTGGTAGGTTAGGTTCTGAGAATATAAGATTGAAAGGCAGTTTTAAGCAAACGATTTACGTGCTAATTATTTATTATTATTGCACGTAGATTTGGTTTCGTTTATACGGTTGATATACAATACATAACTAATGTTATTATGTTGGATATTAAGTTCTATTAAGTGAGATGGTTATCGATTTTACTATAACGAATTTAAGTTTGTTTCTATTAGATTGCACAGGCCAGAGTTGGTAATTCCGAAATATGTAAAACGGAGCTGGAGTGTCGTGGTAAAGTTTAAGTATTGTGACAACTTGATAGATCAGAGATGGCAGTATTGTGTGTTATGAAGTTTTATATTCACTTTTTAATTACGAATATTTTTGCTTGAAGAGAAGTTAATGTTAAAATAAGTTCTGATATTATTTGCAAAATGTATATTGCTTAGGATAAAGAACTTAATAACTACTCTTTAACAACTAAACGATTAAGATGTATATTGTAAAACTGTATGTAAAAGAGTAATGCTATGACACAAAGATATAGTACGCAGAATAGAGTAATAACGCTCTTTAGTAGACTCATGCTTGGAAATATTACACTGTTTTGTTATGGTGTATTTTAATATTCTGCTAGAGTATAAACGCACTCTAGGTCAGGAATCCATATCATGTTTGTCCCATCTCTGTGCCAAAGCCAAGGTCCATAAAAGTTTACCCATAAAAATGGGCATCTTGATAAAAATCCAATGTTTACGTCATGTTCCTAAAGATCGGTGAAAATGTACCCACATTCAACGCTGAGAAGATTTTCACAAGGATGTCTCAAGCTCGCAAAGCATTGGTAGAAGAACTTGTTTACTAGTTGTTATGGGAAACTATAATAGTAGTATAACTAGTATATACAATCAATTTCGGGAGAAACTTAAGTGACAAAAGATATTTATACAATTGAATGCGCATCTCGCAAGTTGCGAGTGACGTGACGAATGGCCCTCCCGTAGAGAAATTTTTAAAGACCCAAAGCTGTTGCGTTTTTTTAAGTATATTTTTTTTTTAATGTCTTCTATATTTATATATACTGAGTAGTGGAATTAAAAGTTGCCACTCCTTCATTTCATAACAGAATATTTTGTTTGCATATTCTCGAAACACGTTAACTGTAATTTCGAAAGGGATGAAATATACAACAATTTTAAGTGTGCTGCTCCATCTTCGTCTGTCTAGTGGCAAAACCTTCAATTTTCTTAACTGGGAACTTGAATCGAGTGACATACGATTTGAAAGCTAGTTCGATTCTAATTACAAAAATTGTATTCTTTTTGATTTTGACTGAACCTTTGGGGAGAAATCGGTGTAAAATTTTAGTTATTATGCACAACCAGATCTCCAAAAACGTAATATTTTATTTATTTACGCCTTGGTTTACATCGCGAAGTTAAAGCTCTTACGTCCTTTTATACCACTTATAGCGGTCTGTATTCGACATACATTACATTCTGTGAATTCCATTATCTTAATTTACGAATTTTTCATAAACATGTTCATTTAAAATTGCCTAAGTGGTTAACAGAACAACGCAATTTGTAATAGAAATGTGAGAGTAATGCCAAAAGTTGACTCGAAACACTGCTTGGAGTTCCGATCGTCTTTTGTCAGCCTTGATACTTGCAAGAATACAGAAGAGAAAGGAGCTCATTGTGGTGTTAAATTTGGTCGTGCATTGTAGTGTTTAAGTTGGACGTGCGAGTTGCCCTCTTGAATGTGCTGGTTGTCTTGTGTATTGTTCGGTCTATTTTGGATGGTTTAAACTTGTCGAAGTTTCTACGCGGACTGGAATTGTATTTATCAGTGTGTTTTAATATTGTTTTTCGTGAGACGATATAAAGGGAAGAATTCAAAATACTAGAAGTTCATTCTCCTTCACTTACGAAAAAATGCGATCGTGGATCATTGAGTTTTTTGTTATAACGTTTGAGTAATTTGATGGTTAATTCAGATTAACATACGTATTGTGGGTTTAAAACAGTTAAATTGTTTGCTAAACAGAGTGAATAAAATTTGCCGACTCATGTTTCAATGTGCTGTGTGATTTGTGTGACGTGATGTATGTGTACGCGGTGAAACGTGGTGAGCGGCGTGACGTCATACTCTTGCTGTAACACCTTTTCTAAAGGGGAAATGTTGAATGGCATATTTATTCATAATAATTAAATGAGTTGATTCTAAATAAGTACAATATTTTGTTTTAAATGAAGTGCTTAATCGTGGGAATTCATTTTTCATTAAACAATTAAAAGGCATGCTTTATTTTCAATAGTTTGTTTTAATTACCGAGTAAAGTCGACAAGATAATGAAAGTGTTCGGGTTTAGCTAACCAAATAAAAAACTGCAGTTTTAATCAGTTCCTAATTAGTTCGTGTTGATACTCGAATTAAATCATTCAAGATTTTGAATTAAATAACTTTAATCATAAGTGGAGAGTTGTGTGATGTATTGAAGCGTTTAAAAAAGCATCATAGATTATTTCTTAAACGGAAAAAGTTCAAATAAGGAAATAAGAGTGCTACTAATAAAAACAAGAAATTTAAATAAAATATTTATTTTAATAACTGTACGTTTTTTCGCGTAGCAAGTGAAATGTGTGTTGTGGGAAACATATTTACAATCAGGGTTTAAATAGATTTAAGTTTTACTAAATTTCCTTTGTAAGTAGGAATAGACCGATTTTCTGTAGAAAAATTTACTATATTGTTAAAAAGGATCAGGACCTAACTTATAAATTTCCAGATAAAGTTCAGTGCTCACTTTTCGGTCGTTCTTATCGTTCTCCCAAGAGTTTCCAAGTAAGGATTTTTTCAACAGAATAGCGGCGATGATCATGCATGTCAGAAGGAAGGCTGTATGACTGTTCCATCCATTTTATATTTCATGCTGATTTACGGTATGGGTTACCTTCCCTTTTGGACTTGATTATAGGGTTTGAAGGTGCGCGAGTGCTCCGTGTTTCGAGTGAGTTTTCATGAGGAGAAACGGAGTAGACCATAAAAGTAAGTAGACACATTTGTTCATAAGCGTAAGTGGAACGATACCTGAAGGTACGGACCTAGAACGATTTATTTGAAGGAGATATTAAGACCTAAAGTTTCCAATGTTAATCATATGGAAATAAAGAGACACCATCCACGTTAGCTCTAAGATATTTACATCATCAGGGCGTCTTTGACCGAGAACATTCGGCGTCGCTGCCAAGAAATAAGTTTCCTAAGCCCCGGTTCCTCCATATCGAAACTTTTAAGTCCTTTGTGCAGTGCCTATATAAGTAATACGAAGGGCTAAGAGGTCTGTATCTTTGGGGCCGTTGGTGATGGGTGCATGATATTTTGGGGGCTCGTTGGCTTCATGGGGAGCGGTCACTGACCCCCGGAACGTTTTCGACCCAGAGTTCTGTAACGAACATTTTGGGCGGGGCACCCCGGTGACCCCCACACCTCCCCCCAAAATGTTTTGACCCAGAATTCGGTCGTGAACATTTTGGGAGATCCCCCATTTTTGCGGGGTGTTGACCTCTCCTAAAACAAAAAAAGTAAAAACAAACTCTCTCCTTTCCTTTCCTCAGAAATCTGCGGTCTCTCGGGTGTCGTGTACCCTGATCTGCGGTTCCGGGCATGCGCCAATTGCCTCCTGTAGTGTATAAACACTAAACTTTGTGTGTTATTGTGTTTTGTGCGCGAGCGAGCGAGCTAAATCGGACATAGCAAAAAACTCGAACTTGCAGATTTCTCTAGGTCAGGCCTGGAGAAATGTGAAGCTGAATGGCTAAGCCCAGTTCCGGAAATACGCCATATTCAGAACAATCCATTTCATATAAGGTTCCAAAGTAAGGTGAAAAAGAACGTCGCCAAACCAAGATCCAACAAGGAACATAAGAAACTGAAGCAGAGCATAATCGACGAAGTTTACGCGGAGTGGGAGAAAATCCAAAAAGTCAAAGATGGGACTCCAAAGTCGTTAAGGAATATAAGAAAATTGGCCACTGACCGGGAAGCGGAGGACAGTACACCAAGAAGACCAGGTGCACCAACTCTAGTATCTGAGGACACAACAAAGAGGAAGAGAATACCGGAAGAGGATGAAGAAATGACCAAGAGAAGAAAGGAGAAGGAAATGGAGGATCTGAAGTTGCGTCAGGCGTTGTTAGAGGGAAGAATAGTTGAGCTGAAAAAACAAAGCTAAATTAGAGAAAGAAAATGAAAGGATCACAAGTTGTGAAATTAAACTTGCCCAACTCCAAGCCAAAATGGAGGATGGAACACGCGCTGAATAGAGAGGAGAGGACTATCAATGAATTGAGAGAGGAGGCAGTTGAAGGGAGCGTACGCATCAAGGAGCTGGAAATCATGAACGGCCAACTGGAAGAGAGAAAAATCGATATCGACGAAAACGTGCGGCAATTAGAAGAGGAAATCAAAAAGTTATTCATGGAGAACGGTAGCCTAAAGGCAACAAAAGGACCGAGTGTAACAGCAACACCAGCAGTAAGTTTTGCAGAGATGTTAAAGAGGGACACTACTAAAATCCCGGAGAAGACACGGTTCATAGAGTCAAACAAATTAAATTCTAGACTAACTATAGTCATTAAACCAAATGAGGGTGAAACCATCAAGGATACAAGGATGAGGTTGACTAGGACAGTGAGCAGACAAGACAGGATTAATTTTAAAAAAATCCAAGCAAAAACGGCACTTATCCTACAGATGGCAACAGCGCAAGATGAGGAAAAGATTCGACAGTATCCAGGTATGATCGAGAATTTCGATCTCACCAACAAGAGCAGCAATCCCAACCCGCTCATGATAGTTTATAATATACCATCAGAAATAAACGAAAACGAGGCAATCGAGGAACTTATTGATAGAAATTTACATGAGCTAACTGATGAACCGAAACAGTTAGTTAGACCCATATTTAAGACGGGTCCCAAGAAGAAATATAGGTATCATCTTGTGTGCCCAAACATGTCAGGAAAATCATATAGGAACCATAGGGTATACATTGGCTACGAAGCCACAAATGTAAAAGATTTTCTGGTTGTGACAACGTGTCTAAATTGTAATGATTACGGACACAGCGGCTCATTGTAGAAATGACGCGCGATGTGGGGCCTGTGGCGAAAAACATAACAGGAGTGTAAAGATAAGGATAAGAAGATATGCATTCCTTGCAATTCGAAGAAGAAGCTGTGTGGGTCTAAAACCCAACAAGAGTGCACACAGTATAAGCTAGCGTTGCAGAGAGTTATAGACCGTTTCGATTATGGACTCTAACCTAGTTCAAGCTGAAATAATATCATCATAGCATCACCAAATCTATAAGGAGAAGAAACCCCCCATGCAGAAAGAGGAGAAGCCTTGAAAGACTTGTGGAATTCAGCAATAATAAGAAAATTGAAAATTTTTGCAATTGGATAACAGAAGATAACGCAAAAACAACGGAACAATTCCTCTTGATAAAGCAAGGATACATTAACATGGACCAAAAAAACAAACAAAACTCCATTTTAATAATCCCAATTAACCTACCTTTTCTAGCGGTTTTGCGCAGACAGTGGCTTTGTCACATGATGACTTTAATCTCGAGAAACTGGAATATTTCAGTATAAAATTAGAAGACAACAAAAGAACAGAAATCTATCTTTCAACAAATCGATACAACTGTAAAATTATTAATATAAAGTCATCCAGGGAAAAACTCCAAGAAGATCTGGAACTAACGCTAGATCTACTTTCGGCAATCAAGCAAGACCAAAGATTAAAAATAATTGTACCAACCATAGGGACGGACCCTTAAGAGGTACTACCAACATTGAAGAAATGGGAACATGACACCGAGAGTGTTGGTTTTGAAATGATAATACAGGATATACAACTATACGAAAATATCAAGAGGTTTCAAATACGATAAAGGGCACAACGGAACAGATTAAAGAAGACACCGAGGAGGAGACCCGCAAAGTGGTGAAGAACAAGGATGCAGCACAGGTTAAGACGGATGGATACGACAGTGCGGAGGAGAAACCAACAACAGGAAAAAGAAAGGATGAACAAATACAAAAGAAAAGAAACGGATGGAATGCTGAGGAGACTAATGTTGAAACGGAGAATACAGAAACATTAAAAGTTGAAGAAATGGAGGAGGAACTGGCAGTGAAAGAAGATAGAAACACGAAGTTTAATATAAATGTTTTACGAAGATCTTAACAAAGAATATATCCTGTCCCGTTTGGAAGAACCATCACTATTGGCAGCAGCTCTTAGGATTGTTGTAAGGGATATCCATCCAAATGGTAAAATGATCACTTTTCCAATCATAGAGGATGTGGACAGGCTAAACCTACGTGCGAATGGCGTAACAACTGACCCACAATATCTACTAGACATGATTGACAAAGTGTTCGAGAGAAGGGAAGAATCCATTCAGTTAAACAATATATACAGACAATTCGTCATGGTGTACGGCCGCATAAATTTTAATCCAACGGACAAGTTTCCAGCATGCTACGTCCACCTGAGACAACCATAAGACGTTCACATTTGTCCAGGTCAACTTCGACAAATCCAAACTAGCAACACATGAACTGAGGCTATACTATGAAAAAGAACAAGTGGACGTGGCATGCATTCAAGAGCCGTACATCAGCAAAGGAAAGTTGTTGGGTATGACGGCCGACGCCGTGGTGCTGCTTCCAGAGGACCCAAATCCTATGGTGGCAGTGGTAGTCTTTAACAAAATGATCGAAGTACTGGTGGATTCCAGGTTCACATGCAAACGGATCCAGAGCTTCATCTTGAAACCCGGAAACAAATAATAATAGCAAATATCTACTGCCATTTCTCCATCCCCGCAGATATTTTTGTACATAAACTAGAAACATTTTGGACGGGTTTTATCGGGGCAACTTATACATTTGGGGGGATTTTAATGCCAAGTCTCCGCTCTGGCATTGCCCAAGAACAGACGACAGCAGTGAGAGGTATGAAGATCTAAGTAACCAGCATCAGCTAATGATCCACAACAAAAAGGACCAACCACCAACGTTTCGGCGCAGGGCTGGCGCGAAAAGCAATATTGATCTAACATTAACAAGGGGAGATATTTATAGATTTATATATGAATGGAGTGTGATTGAATATGCAACTACGAGCCAGCACGGAGTTATCAGCTTTCATAATAATTTCCAGACAGACGACGACAATAATAACAACACGAATAAACCTAATAATCTAAACTACAGCACTAAAAAACTAAACTTAAGAAACTCATGGAAAATCTGGACCTACCACAAATTGAATAAAACGTAAATCTAGATAAACTGGCTGAAAAAATCGAAAAGGCCACACGTGAAGCAATTATCAAATCATTACCAAATATTAACAACACCAAAAGAAGAAAACCCCTTCTGGACCAAAAACTTCAAAACCTAAAAAGGAAATTAAACGCGAGCAGTTACAGAGCAGTCGGGGACCACGAACTTAGAATAACACGATTGAATAAATACAGAAAAATTAAACAACAATTTGAAAAATAAATTTTCGAAAATAAAAACAAACATGGGGCGGACGAGAACCTAAGCAAGGATATCTGGGGCATGCCCTATAAAATTGTTATGCATAACATTAAAACCAAAGGTTTAATGAATACATTAAAGAAGGAAGATGGAAATTTACAACAAATTGTTAGAAACAGTTGAACTTTTATTCTCTAAATAATTTCCTGACGACATTGAAGAAGAAGACAACGAAGAAAACACACGAATTAGGCATGATACGGAGCATCCCTCAAATGAGGACGCGAACGAAGAACCACCTACAATAACAAATGACGAAGTGGCGGCTGCAATAAAAACACTTAAATCCAATAAGGCACTGGGTCCAGACAGGGATTAAAAATGAAATATCTAAATCCCTGCAAGACTTTTGGACACCATATCTAACTAATCTATATAACGATGGTCTGACTCAGGGAAGACTCCCAACTCTGTGGAAAAAAGCAAATCTAATTATATTGCATAAAACGGAAGACAAACCGAAGACATACCCGAAGTCATATAGGCCCATATGCATATTAAATGTGACAAATAAAATATTCGAAAGTTCATAATTAAAAGAATAAACGACAGAAGAGAAAATCTCCAAGAATATAGGCTGCAATACGGATTTCGTCGAGGCAAGCCAACCGAGGACGTGATCAATGGGTTTTGCGGAACTATTAACACACTTAAACAACAAGAATGCAAATACGCTTTGGGAATCTTCTTAGACATCTCAGGAGCATTTGATAATGTATGGTGGCCGTCAATGTTAAAAGAGCTAAAAAAAACACGGAGATCCACCCTGAGATCTGGAAAATAATTAAAAGCTACTTCCAAGGAAGAACAATACAAGTAAATGCGGTTGATGGCGTTGTGCTGAAGAATCCGATGAAAAATGTCCGCAAGGTTCCGTTCTGGGGCCTATAATCTGGGACATGATATTTCAGCCGTGTCTGGGAATGTTGAATGAACTCGATCAAGTGGAAAGGGTAGTGGGTTACGCGGATGATCTGGCGGTTGTAATTAAAGGAAACAATATAAATGAATTACAGAATAAAGCAAACTAACTCATAGGTAGAATGGTATCATGGTAACAATAAACTAACTATCTCAGTCGAGAAGACTAAATATGTTTTATTTAAAGGCAATCTAAACTTCAACAGGGAGTCGATAATAAAAAACCAATGGGAAGACAATAAAAAGAGAAAGGGAGTTAAAATACCTAGAGGTTATTTTGGATGAGAAGCTAAATTTTAAAACCCATGTTACGACAGTAAAGAATAAAGCAGTTAAAGTATCCCATTGAAACCAAACGTGTACGTAAGCCCTCCAACCCCTGGATTAACGATAATATTCTATCTCTAATGACGTTGCGGGATTCAGCGTACAGAAGCTATAGGAGAGCAGTGAAACACGACCTCAACAGATCCCAAGAAAAGCAGATAGAGTACCGTAAGTTGAGAAAACGCTGTAATCAGGAAATTCGGAAAGCTAAAATTGAATTCGGCAAAGAGCTCCTCAACTACACATCACAACCGAACTTTGGTATAAGCTTAAACTTTTGGGAATCGGTGTTAAAACAAAAAATGTTATTTTACCTCAAATACCATTGAATACTATTAACGAACAGTTGTGTTACACGCCCAAGCTAGACACTACACACAAAATGAAAACATTACAGACCATCCAAACATCAACACCCCAAAAATATTATTTTAATATGCACCAAGTCACTGAACGGGATGTAATAAAAGCAATACAAATAATTAAATCATCTGCCGTTGGAGCCGATGAACTATCCATTTTACTTATAAAAAAATACTTCCCAGTGTAATAGATGTTATTATGCATATCTTCAATAGCTCTATCACACGTGGCGAATTTCCATCAGTCTGGAAGATGTCACACATTCGTCCGTTGCCTAAAACTTTGAACCCAAGAACGACCGAGGACCTTCGTCCCATTAGTATTCTTCCTGCGCTTTCCAAGGCTCTAGAACACATTGTCCACGCTCAATTAACACAGTTTCTTGAAGTAAATAGCATTCTAAATCCTTTCCAATCAGGTTTTAAGTCTCACTATAGTATGTGCACAGCCCTAGTTAATATCACAGATGATATTCGTTCTGCTATGGATAATCGCCATATCACTCTGCTATCCCTTCTTGACTTTATAAAGCATTCCAAACAATAGACCATGAAATTCTGATTACTAAACGTTCGTATTTAACTTCTCACCGTTAGCCCTATCATGGTTCAGATTTTATCTCTCACATAGAAAGCAAAGAATTATCACTAACGACACACATTCAAACTGGATACCTGTTCCATGTGGTGTCCCACAAGGCAGTATTTTAGGACCGATTCTTTTCTCTCTGTATATAAACACCTGTAAAAATATTCTAGCCAGCAAATATCACTTATATGCTAATGACGTTCAATGCTATATCCCGTCCGACTCATCGAGCATAGTTAGTTCACTCCAGTACTTAAAATCAGATATTAGAAACATCTGTTCTTGGGCACGTGAAAATGGATTAGAAGTTAACCCATTGAAATCAAAATTCATTATAATCAGATCACGGAAGATACTTTCCTCCCTTAACACAGTAAACATCACTGACCTCGATGCAAATGGTGTTATAGTTCCCTTAAGTGAAAGCGTAAACGACCTTGGTCTATATATAAACAAACACTTAACCTGGACACAACATGTAAACAATCTTTGTAGAAAAACGTATAGCGCATTACATTCTCTTCGCCGCTTAATTTTTTTTTTTACCGAATCCATCAAAGCCACTTTAGTGCAATTCCTTGTAATGTCACAAGTGGATTACTGTGATGCTGCTTACATGGACCTTACTGAGGACCTAGCAAAACGCTTACAACGCATCCAGAATGTCTGTGTCCGCTTCGTCTTTAACGCAAAGTACTTCGACCATTTATCACACTATTATAATAAATTGGGCTGGTTTGATCTTCGCACGAGACATGCTCTGAATTTACTTTATACATTAGTCACAACGAAAAAACCGTCATCCTTGTCATCCAGGTTCAAATTTCTCAGTGACACTCATTCTTTAAACACCCGCTCTAAAGAGAACACGGTACTCTCAGTGCCAAATCATAAATCAGAGTACTACTCAAAATCTTTTACTGTGTATACTACTAGAGCTTGGAACGAAATCCCTGCACACAATAGGGACTCAGGTTCTCTATTAACATTTAGACGTAAACTTAATTGCTTTTTATCCCAGTCACAATTTCCT